>JBAIZL010000002.1:156671213-156758713 GCA_036971475.1 Prosapia bicincta
ACAAATTCTGTATGTTAAGAGTCTTGAGGTACCGGCAGGAAGAAAGTCATTGCTATTATTAAGGTGCTCAATGGGGAGGAAATACGTGCGAGGAATACTAAAATGGAGACATAATTGATCACTTCGAATATGAACAGTTTTTATCCAACTACAAACTTTAGCAACAGAACTCGTGAATTTTTGCTCAAGGCAATGAAATAAGTTAGGCCACACGAAAAACACAATTTATATTCAAGATTAAAACAGATAATATTTCGAATTTCATACAAGATAAAACTACTTGAAACAATAATAGTAGGACTGAATGTTGTGACAGGCAAGCAACGGTCTAGGTCTTCCTGGCAGTGAGAAAACACGGAATAATATACGAATAATCATTAACCAAGCGAGGCCAGTATATGGAAAGTTGAATTTATTTCAAACCAAAGACTCCAAGAGCTACCCAATAACGTTGCTACAACTTGTTATTGTTTTGGATAATGATTTTTTAAACTATGTAAAGTTATGACGTCAATCTTATAATTATAGTAAAATTATAAAAATTTACCTAGGCATACGTTTGGGGCGCTCTAAGCGATATATATCAGCGTCTTTTTCATCACACACACACACACACAGACAGACACAACACAACACACACACACACACACACACACACACACACAGACACACACACAAACACACAAACACACACACATACACACACACACACACACAAACACACACACACACACACACAAACACACACACACACACACACACACACACAAACACACACACACACACACACAGACACAGACACAGACACACACACACACACACACACACACACACACACACACAAACACACACACACACACACACACACAGACACAGACACAGACACACACACAAACACACACACACACACACACAAACACAAACACACACACACACACATACACACACACACACACACAAACACACACACACACAAAAACACACACACACAAACACACACACACACACACACACAAACACACACACACACACACACACACACACACACACACACACACACACACACACACACACACACACATATATATATATATATATATATATATATATATATATATATATATATCTTGTACAAATTTTCAGTTGTTTTTTATTCATCCAATGAAGTTCAAATGCACTTTTTTAACCTTACTGAATGACAATTGATGTTAAAAGAAATTTCTCAAACATTTATTATTTATTTAAAATTTAACAAAGCTGTTGTCTTGGTCGGGTTCGAACTGAATGACTATATGTTTGAAATCCGTCAATTTGCCAGTGATCCAACTATTAAAAATCTATTCCCCAAAAATATATATTAAATTATAAGAAAGTTCCTTGCAATAATGAAGCAATACTAGACATCTATATCTATTGATAGAATGAGAAATTAATATCACCATCAGCTTCATAAATTAGAATTTTAAAAAAAGAAAACGAATAAATAATAAGAAACCAAAATAATAGTCCTACACCATACAGGGAAATGGAAAATTGCAAGGATATCCGCTTTCAATTTTGGCACTTAATATAGTTATTCAGTCATATGTATAGGCCTATACATATTTATAATAATTAAAACTAAAAATAACTAAAACAAAATTTCTCTTTCTTTACGCCAGTAGCAATTGACTTGAAAAAACATTTTTTAATATTACTTGTTTAGTTATAAGAATAGAAATATTATTTCAAATTTAAGGTATAGATAAAGTCGGCTACTGTCCACTCCCTTACTCTCGTGGAATTTTAGCATGACACAACCACAAGGCGAGAGAGAGAAGATAGAGACAGAGCGAAACATGTTATATAACGAGAAGTTATATTTTCTTTTAATGTTTTATTTTTATTTGGAAGAGAAAATATAGGAAAACAAAACTACGTTTCCGGGCAAACCAATCAAATTAAGTTAAACAAAATTATCGACAGCAATGGTTCAACCCACTAAAACGAGAAATAATCGTAACAAGTAGTAATTAGTTTTAGATGTCGAATGCCATCTTTAAATTGCTTAATGGACGAAAAAATCTATAGAAAGCAATAAATTCAGAAGCCACCTGGGCAGTATTCAACAAAGAACGGCTTGGGGACGCTTTGACGGAAAGTGGGGCATTGAAAGAGAAATATACAAAGTAAAGCCCTCAAGGCGAGGGAGAATTGGGGAGGATTTGGTAATTGAGTTTCGTTTGGTGCGAGGACGAAACGTTTTTGGCGCGCTGTCGGTGACAGCTTGCTGATTGGATCGCCCCCGTTACGTCACTGCCCTCTAAACACAATTAGTTAATGTAACAGGTATCGCATCGTTACTCATCTGAACGCTGATGTGATCATAGGAAAATTGCATGAGCAGGGTGCAAGGCAAGAACTCAGTATCACTGGGGCGTGAATGTCTCGAGAAACTTAATACTGACAAAAGTGAGTGGTTGAAGGGCAGTGTTGGCTATAGTAAAAAGACAAAACACCTAATATAATCATTTACTTAAGAGTATAAAAATGTTTAACCAGTAATAATATGAACAAAATATTTTAAAAATCAATTCATACTTTAATCAACAAAAAATATTTCTATTTTATTTACCTTTTATGAAATAATTACAAATAAATTACATAATTATAAATAAAGTAATATATATTATGCGTTAAAACAGCGGTTTTGCCATAAAACCTATACATATAATTAGCTGTCTTATAAAATAATGTATTATCAATTATTTTAAGCCAAATAGGACGAAATAACGATTAGGCATAACTTGCGCCTTGTGTGAAAACTTTTCCTCCCATAAAAAACTAAAATTAATTTATTATTAAATTTAATTATTGAATTAGTATTTGAAAAAACTGAATAAACATCAAGGACCGTTCACTACAAGTTTTAGAAAAATATTTGAACTTGCGTGGATGAATACAAATATTTTATTAACGATTAAAAATTTGAACAAGGTATATATATATATATATATATATATATATATATATATATATATATAAAGACAGTGTGAACTAATAGAAGGATTTGATATAAAACTACTTGAAATATAAACATTTGTAAAAGAAATTTAAGTTCAATAAAATCTCTTCTGGTTTTACTTTATACTTTATAATTTAAAAGCTCAATATCTTTTAAGATTGCTATGCTGATAAGGGAGATGAGGCGGATGCCAAAAGTTTCTTGAAGGAAAGACATGTTGTCTAAGGCAGTGTGGCTGGTTGTGTCACTTTTCTGGAACCATTGTGAAGAAAAAGGCCGGTTTATGGCACAACAAAATCTCATGAAGTCTCCTATAAAATGACTTAGAATGACTCCATGCTGGACAGAAGGCAACTATACGTGTTTCAGTTTCAGTACTGTTTACCTTGTGTCGTATACGATATATATATATATATATATATATATATATATATATACACACACACCAATAATATACACACACACACAAACACACACGCCTATATATGTATTTTCATATATATATATATATATATATATATATATATATATATATATATATATATATATATATATATACCTATAATATATATATATATATATATATATATATATATATATATACACACCAATAATATATACACACACACACACACACACGCCTATATATGTATCTTCATATATATATATATATATATATATATATATATATATATACCTATAATATATACACACATACACACACGCCTATATATGTATCTTCATATATATATATATATATATATATATATATATATGTAGAAAATTAAATAGGTTTTCCTGTTAGAATTATTTTCAAGATTAAATAATATACACTAATTACAGGAATAATTTATTGAACAATACACTCAAAGCTCCTCGTTGGTTGACATTACCAACATCCTCAAGAATTACTAAGAATGAAAAAAGAACTGTCATTCTTAGTAATTCCTGAGGATGTTGGTAATGTCAACCAACGAGGAGCTTTGAGTGTATTGTTCAATAAATTATTCCTGTAATTAGTGTATATTATTTAATCTTGAATATATAGATATATATACACCAATAATATATAGACACACACACACACGCCTACCTATGTATCTTCTTATATATATATATATATATATCACTTTCACTTATGTACTTAAACAAGAATCTTACTTGGTATTTATGCGAGCTAACTTTCAATGGCTGGCTGTGCCGTCGTCCTCAGGAATACTGAACAGGGTTGTAGACTGCGAGCTGAGTGGATTTCCCGTTGACCTTGGTGTACCGTTGTGTTCTATTTTTAGATTCACTGCACTGTGCGAGTTTTTAACGTTTGTTTTGGGGTTAATATTGTCTATTAGATTGAATAATTTATCGTTTTTTTATTTTATTTGTATTTGTTCGTTAATGATATTATTTTTATTTTTATAAATTTCTAGTTGTTCCCAGATTGTCATTTTGAGGCCTTTTGAACCTTTTTTACTAGGTGTACGTTTTTTAATGTGGGGAATGTGTGTTTGTTTTTGATTGCATGTGTGGCTAAGTTTGAGTTATAAATTTCAGGTTTGATGTATGCATTGAGGTGTTCTTGATATCTGTCTTTTAATTTCTTTTTTGTTTGGCCTATGTATATTTTACTACAGTCTGGGCATTCGATTTTGTATATTCCGTTATTAAGTATGGGACATATTTTTTCTGGTTGGTTTATTTTGTTGATTATGTTTCCTGTGTTTTTGTAAGCTATGTTAATATTATTATTTTTTAGTGTTTTAGTTATTCCTTTTATGTTGTATCCTGTGTATGTGAATGTAGCCCATTTTGTTGTTTGTGGTTCGATTTTAAGTTGTTTTAATTTATTTAATATTTTAAATTCTAATTTATCTATAGTTTTTTTATTGTATCCATTTTTTTGGGCTATTTGATATATTATTTGTTTTCTTTGGTTTTTTCTTCATTATTTAAAGGCAATTTTAGCATCCTGTATAAAAGTGAGTTGTAAGCGGCCATTTTATGTTGTGGGGGATGGTTGGAGTGGTTTGGTATTGTATTAATGGTTTGTATATATATATATATATATACACCAATAATATATAGACACACACACACACGCCTATCTATGTATCTTCATATATATATATATATATATATATATATATATATATATATATATATACACACACCAATAATATATAGACACACACACGCCTACCTATGTATCTTCAAATATATATATATATATATACACCAATAATATATAGACACACACACACACATCTACCTATGTATCTTCATATATATATATATATATATATATATATATATATATATATATATATATATATATATATATATTTTAAAACTACATAGGTTATTCAAATACAAGAATATTTATTAATTAATATCCAAAGCTTTTCGTTGGCAAACAGTACCAACATTATAATACACCATCATGATGTTGATACTGTTTGCCAACGAAAAGCTTTGGATATAAATTATTAAATATTCTTGTATTTGAATAACCTATGTTGTTTTAAATTATTAAACAAGAAAACGTATTTTATATTTATATATATATATATATATATATATATATATATATATATATATATATATATATATATACACACCAAAAATATATAAACACCCACACACACACTCACGCCTATCTATGTATCTTCATATATATATATATATATATATATATATATATATATATATATATATACACCAAAAATATATACACACCCACACACACACTCACGCCTATCTATGTATCTTCATATATATATATATATATATATATATATATATATATATATATATATATATATACCAAAAATATATACACACCCACACACACACTCACGCCTATCTATGTATCTTCATATATATATATATATATATATATATATACATACACCAAAAATATATACACACCCACACACACACTCATGCCTATCTATGTATCTTCATATATATATATATATATATATATATATATATATATACACCAAAAATATATACACACCCACACACACACTCACGCCTATCTATGTATCTTCATATATATATATATATATATATATATATATATACCAATAACATATATAGACACACACACACACACACACACAAACACACACACACACACACACACGCCTATATATGTATCTTCATATATATATATATATATATATATATATATATATATATATATATATATATATACACTAATAATACACACACACGCCTATCTATGTATCTTCATATATATATATATATATATCAAAAACAGCTTCATAAATAAATATCTCTCGCATAACCTCAGTTGTTTTTTATTATTATGCAAGGAAACATAATAGACATCTGTAGATAGATTGTAATACAGTGTAACTGTTTTGTATTTGAATCTTAGTTTTTTTAAAGTTTCATCTGTGTTGTAGACTGAGTTAAAATTTTAATATTTTCAAAATGTCTAAGTTTGTAATGTATAGAGATTCCTGAAGACATTTTACATCTTCAAGTACAAATTTCTTTGCAATATTGGGGACGTGGGAATGATATACGTAAGCATAAAGAAACTACATGTGACATATATTCTTCAGAACTGCTTCACATACAGCTACATCTGTGTCGCTTTATACATAATTGCAATGAAAGCTTCCATATTCGAAAACATCAAGAGCCTCAAAATGTTTGTTTATTGTTTTGATTCCAGGAAGAAGAGATGTGATTGTTACTGCATAAATGTAATTAATTTGTAAAGTCTCTTGTTATATAATGTAAAATATATCAACTTTTTAAAAAAATTCGTTTTAATTTCAGCATCCAGAACCAAATCCTTCCAAAATGTCCAAGATCTCACACCTTTGATGAGATACAAAGATATTTTTAGAAATCTTTTTTTATTATAATATTTAAAGAGAAACTCTTTCTCCTTAAAGTAAAAAATATTACTTTTTCTAAATTCAAAATAAATTAATTCAATGTTTTTGTATCTTTTAAAGGTCTGTGATCTTGCTGCCAGTGCCTGCCCGCCTGCCTGCGCCTCTGCGATCGCCGACCACAGCCACCGCCACTCTTAACTGTTTAATATTTAGAAACACTATGTTTGTAAAGAGTTCATAATTGTAAGATTTAACCAAAATGGATGGCGTTAATCCGTTGAGCCTTTGCTGGGAAAAGATAGCGCATTTAAACGTGCCTGTTCTTAACATAGAAGCTAAGGAGCTTAAGGACATAGTATGGGACAAACTCCAGGAACCAAAATCGCAACGAAAGTTGGTGTTAGTGATCGTCTCCATCGCGTTGCTGTTGGACAATATGTTGTACATGGTGATCGTACCGATCATACCGGATTACCTGAGGTATATCGGAGCATGGGGGTACGAAGACCAGATCAGAGGTAACCAGACTATTCAGGTGCCCAAATCTCACGAGGGCCAAGACTCAGCAACGGGTATTCTGTTCGCTTCCAAAGCTATAGTACAGCTGATGATCAACCCATTTTCAGGAGCGCTTATCGACAGAATAGGTTATGACATTCCGATGATGATAGGTTTGTGCATAATGTTCTTATCGACGTCTGTGTTTGCCTGCGGAAGAAGCTATTCCGTGTTGTTCTTTGCCAGAAGCCTGCAAGGCGTCGGTTCTGCCTTCGCAGACACTTCGGGCTTAGCCATGATTGCGGACAGGTTTACAGAGGAGAACGAGCGTTCCAAGGCTCTCGGCATAGCTTTGGCTTTCATCAGTTTTGGCTGTTTAGTAGCTCCGCCGTTTGGTGGCGCTCTTTATCAGTTTGCCGGCAAGGAAGTTCCATTCCTGATACTCGCTTTTGTTTCTCTTGCCGACGGTATTATGCTGCTTTTGGTCATGAAGCCCATAAAGGAGACTCTACAACAACATAGAGAATTTAACGCCACGTCCAAACCGCATGTTCCCATCTGGAGGTTGTTCATTGATCCTTACATAGCCGTGTGTGCGGGCGCTCTGATGATGTCTAACGTAGCTCTGGCTTTCCTGGAACCGACTATTTCTCTGTGGATGGAGGATAACCTTACGACAGAAAACTGGAAAATAGGGATGATATGGCTTCCAGCGTTCTTTCCTCATGTTTTCGGGGTGATACTGACCGTCAAAATGGCCAAGAAATACCCGCAATACCAATGGGCAATGGCCGCCGGGGGTTTGTCCTTAGAAGGACTCTGTTGCTTCATCATACCTTTCTCGAGTTCGTATAAGGTTCTGATGATCCCAATATGTGGTATTTGTTTCGGAATTGCGCTCATAGATACTGCGCTTCTGCCTACGTTGGGTTACTTGGTCGACGTAAGGTACGTGTCTGTCTATGGCTCCATATACGCAATCGCAGACATTTCTTACTCCTTGGCTTATGCTATAGGGCCGGTAATAGCTGGAGGTGTTGTAGACGCCATCGGCTTTACAGCCCTGAACTTTGGCATTGCCTTCTCCAACCTGCTTTATGCCCCCGTCCTCATGTACCTACGTCACATATACGACTTCAAGCCGTTTGAAAATGAAGCAAATATTCTGATGTCGGATCCTCCGGATAAACAATACCAGACTTACACGATGCAAGACCAGCAGCCCGTCCAAGGAGATTACAAGAACCACCTGGAGTATACCAGCTACAAACAGGAAAATCAAATACACGAAACGAATATAGACAGGCAATTAGTACAGCAGGAAAACGGGTATCAACCTGACTACAGCCAGTATCAACAAGACTTTCAACAGCAACCCGTCAATAACAGACAAAGGACTGACACCAACCCGTTTAGGCGACCGGAAGTTAACGAAACAGCTGACAGAAATCCTTTCCGGCAAGGATCGGGCTATTAAATGTTTTCTTTAAGCAGTTTAGGTATTAGGCTTCTTTAAGTGAGAATAGTTGCAGGATTTTCCTCTGTTGACCATTTCTATGTTGTTTCACTTATTTATTACTATTACCTACTTCCGTATGTAGGATGTGGATTCTTATTCCATTTATTTTAAGAAATGTAAAATAGTGTTAAATATATTGTGTGTTAATAAATGTTATGTATATCCACTTGTTAAATAAGAATTTAAATTAATTGTTAAAATGAAAACTTGTGAATAAATGAAGTTTGTAATACATTTGTTTTCTTGCTTTAAAGTAGGGATGGGCCGATTCCTAAAATTTTCGATTCCGATTCCGATTCCGATTCTAAAATTTTCCTTTCGATTCTCGATTCTTTAGTCGATTCTCGATTCTCGATTCTTTCAAGTTATATTAGCTTACACGCTAAGTTCTCTAATCATTAATTTAGTTAACATCTTGGTCATATGGCAAAACCTTTTAAAAGTTCTGTTTTAATGTAATAGGCTACACAAAACCTTCAACAATGAGAGTGATATCTGTTTATAATATAATTTATTAAGGTTAAGTTTCGGAGGAATAATACAGTGTTTCTGTTATCCGTCTATTCGCTCAACTGTCGTGGCCACGGTTTCGACGGTGACGGTTTATCGACTGTACTTTTTTGTGTTTTGTTCTGACATTTAGTGAGAGAGAGAGAGAGAGAGAGAGGGAGAGAGACGAGCGATGTCAAACGACCAGAAATGGTTACGATCTTGATTGCTGTTGCTTCATAAATAATAATATTTTCGTTTACTTTAATCATTTAATTCATTCAAATCAACTAATACATAAATAAGGCATAGTTGGTAATTAATTATTTTCCCACACAAATATAATAAATTTTTGTAATAAATTTTGTTTGGTAATAAATTACTCCACACGCATATTTTAATAGTTAACAAAATAGGAATCGGAATCGACACTTTTATGATGAAGAATCGAGTATCGACGATTCCTCGATACCACCTAGAATCAACGATTCCTGGAATCGAGAATCGGAATCGGCCCATCCCTACTTTAAAGCAATATAGTGTAAATTTCTTAACGTTTATTTTATATCTTTGCTTTTATTTATAAATGTAAAAAAATGTTTTTAAAACAATATTTTTTAAACAAATGTACTTGTAGGCTATATACTATTTGTTGAGTTAGTTTCCTGTAAACCATGTTACCATAACACTATTTATAATATAGCAGTGACTAAATTAATGTGTTTACTATTTCGATATAACGTCTAATATACATTACAAGTTTAGATATCCATTACACGTTTAGACATGCATTACACGTTTAGACATGCATTACACGTTTAGACATGCATTACAAGTTTAGACATCCATTACACGTTTAGACATGCATTACACGTTTAGACATGCATTACAAGTTTAGACATCCATTACACGTTTAGACATGCATTACACGTTTAGACATGCATTACACGTTTAGACATGCATTACACGTTTAGACATGCATTACAAGTTTAAACATACATTACAAGTTTAGACATCCATTACACGTTTAGACATGCATTACACGTTTAGACATGCATTACAAGTTTAGACATCCATTACCCGTTTAGACATGCATTACACGTTTAGACATGCATTACACGTTTAGACATGCATTACACGTTTAGACACCCATTACACGTTTAGACACCCATTACACGTTTAGACATGCATTACACGTTTAGACATGCATTACACGTTTAGACATGCATTACAAGTTTAGACATCCATTACACGTTTAGACATGCATTACACGTTTAGACATGCATTACAAGTTTAGACATCCATTACACGTTTAGACATGCATTACACGTTTAGACATGCATTACACGTTTAGACATGCATTACACGTTTAGACATGCATTACACGTTTAGACATGCATTACACGTTTGGACATGCATTACACGTTTAGACATACATTACTCATTTTAACCATTGGTTGTAAAAAAAAGTATTTATTAAACATTTTGTCAGAGAGTTACATTAGTAAAATTATAATGTTACAAATTACATTTTATGTGATATTATAAGGGTGTTTATGGTAACACGTTTCTATAGTAGTACGTTTTGGTTTCTTAACCAGGCAACCAAGGACGAAACATACATATCAAAAGTGACTTGAGAGTTGTTCAAATCTCTCCTCTAGATTTTAGCTACTTCTTGTACGATGCACTTACTGTGATTCCGAGTTCTTAGCAATGCACTTTATAGATAAGTTTTTATTTTTGTATTGTCGTAAATCGAGCATCGCAACTGAAACTGTCCTCACGCGTAACGAAAAAGAATTTTAATGAAGTTTACAAAAACGTGCCAGGTGTAACGAAATCAATTGATCATTTAAACAATGTTGACATATCTCACGTTTGCAATATGAAGGTGTATGTTTCAGTTGAGATGCTTGAAGCTTCATGTTTGCTTCGTGATGGGCGCTAGTGCTATTATATTTACTCAGATTTATTAGGGCGAGTCGGTCGGTCAACAATCCCTCCTAAAAACTTAAATGATTTTTCAGCCGTCCAATACTAATGTCACTGTTACGTGTTTATTGGAATTTATAAAAAATTAAATTGTAATCAATTTTTAATTATAGTAGACAAATTATTTTAAAATTAGATTTAATAACTAAATAATGAATAAAACCAATAAACCCTATTTGTACATGAACTTCCGGAGACAGTATAATAAGAGCATTCCCCAGCTTTAAATTTTCCAAGACATCGTTTTCAGTAGATAGTACTACTGACAGACTACCCGCTCTTTTGTTTGCTCGGGCCTCTTGTACAGTGAATTCTTCCAAGTGCCGCCAAGCGTTTTTCCACCAACTCATTAGTTGCCGATGTCGTGCAGATAAGTTTAGGTAAGCGGAATATTTCATTAAAAGCATTTCCTAAATGCGGTTTGTGTGAAAGCTGTATTAACTTGTGAAGCTTTTTGCCTTGGAAAATATCAGTTTCATATAAAGCACTCAGTTAAAGTCCTCGACGGTCAAACATTTTTGGATAAATTTTCCAAGCCTGAAACAATAAATTCTCAGGGAAGAATTGGTTCCAGAAAAAGGCTTAAACGTTTGTGGATTTGAAAGTTTTAAAAAATTTTGCCGAGAAGCGTCTTTTCAAGTGGCCTAAACGGTTATCTCCCACCAGATGCTGCTAGATGTGACCAATGCGGATAACCGAAAACAATGGAAAAGATCCGAGCATACAATATATGATATAAAAGAAGAAATGTTTCACTTGATCAACAAAACGGGTGAACTAGGTGGAGGGCTACTTGATTAAGGCGACTGAAGCACTGAGAATCCACTGTTCACTCATGGCTACTTTCCGTTTTTGTCTGATTAATTATAGACGATTTTTCGACTGTTATGAGTTTATCTTTTTCATTTTCTTGAAAAATAAATAATTTTTAAAGTAAACAATTTTGGTTGGTCACCGGCGCATCTATTTATGATAGCACAACTCGCCACTGTTCACTTTATATTTATATCAACCACCCACTGAATACGATTTAAAGTATGTGAATAGAGAAAATATAAAAGTTTTTCAATTATTTAAATGAATTTTGAAGAACCTTAAACGTAAGCGTTATTACGAAGATATAATTTGAATTCTAAATTCACTATTTGTATTTGGTTATTACAACGTGCAGAAAATATTTTAATATAAATTAAAAGTAATTATAATTAATGTGCATTAATTGTACTACACCCATCACGAAGCGTGATCATAGATATATATATATACAACATATTGGGTGCAACAAAGCTCCGGTATGCAACTTGAATGAATACATATCAATGTTAGCCTATAAATTGTAAAGTAGCCCTAAGAAAGGGGATTGCTCATTGTACTCCTATTTTAGGCTAGGCTAATATAAAATAATATAAGGTCTATATTTAAGATTATTCAATAGTATTTGTTTCCATTACCTAGAGCAGGATTGAAAATGCTTATTATATTGTTTTTCATGTAATCGTAAAGGAAACGTCACCAATATCATGTGCAGCAAGTACAATGCAGACGAATAAAAGCAAAACTCACTTAAACGTGACTGAGATTTAATCGCTCTAAGAACTAACGGAATTCCCATAAGGAATGTTATTGATGAAAGTCAAAGTAGTCAAGATTTAGTTAATCGCGTGTAGTTGATTCCGTCAATTAATAGAAATTGCTTAAAAATTGCTTCCAACTCTCCGCTCTTCACAAAACCACAAAATTGCTGATATCTTCTGCGGCAACTTGTATTGCTGTGTCACACAGTAAAACAAACGCGCGTCACAAGCCATAAAATTGTGGATATACTTCTCTTCTGCGGCAACTTGTATTGCTGTCTTACACAGTAAAACAAACGCGCGTCACAAACCACAAAATTGCGGAAATATTTCTCTTCTATGGCAACTTGTGTTGCTGTGTTAGACAGTAAAGCAAACGCGCGTCACAAGTTTCTGTTAGTATATTTAGTTAATGCTGGTACCCCGCTCTTGCCTGGGATGGCAGATTACAAGCCATAGCTGTTTCTGATTTATCGAGAAAGGATCATAAGTGCGGTGTGTGTGTGTGTGTGTGTGTGTTTCAACATAGAAGCACTCTTTTCAGTAAATACAAAACTACTTTACTATTTAATCCTGCTCAAGGTGTATGTAAATTAAAGTATTTAAGAAATTGTACTATAATGTATACTAAACATATCATTTAAATACACCAGTTTAAAGTCTACCTTTGTGTATGTCAAATAACCGAAAACATATCAATATGTAGCCTGATGTAGCACTTTACATGCGTTCTGCAGCCTATATACGCTATGTATATATAAATGTATGTACTGTGATATAACCGATGTATCTATTTACTAAACCTTTTCTTATAAAGTGAATGTTTGTGATTTCCTCCTGATGGAGGTAAAGCAATAAATTTAAAATTTTAGTTTTAGCATAATTTAGGTCAATTTGTGACGGAATGTATCTTAAGTGTGTGTTTTTAAAACAAAACAATGGAAGAAGTGAAACAGAAGCTGGTGTGTGTACGTTAGAATTCTAAACAGTGTGTGTGTTTTTGTGTGTATGTGTGTTATGTGTGTGTGTGTGTGTGTGTGTGTGTGTGTGTGTGTGTGTGTGTGTGTGTGTGTGTGTGTGTGTGTGTGTGTGTGTGTGTGTGTGTGTGTGTGTGTGTGTGTGTGTGTGTGTGTGTGTGTGTGTGTGTTCTCTGTGTAAGTACACAAATGTATATTTAAGCCATTGTAACACTAGCCTTGCTCTGTTAACGTATATGGTTGCGCTCGCCATATTGTATTTAGTGTAATGTCTCTATTTTTTTTTATTGTAAATAATTAACCTCATTTTTTTATTTTAAAGAAAATAGATCGAGAACGACCTATTTTTATTTTAAAGATATAACTAAACTTTTGAAAATATAAAAATAATCTTTGATATTTTATTTAGAAATAAAGCAATTGTTAAAATGTAGTGAAAAGACTTACTTCCTTGTGTATTGTAATAAAAATAAATTAATTTTAATTATTAAATTGTAATCGAAGGTACTATTGAGTGACAAATGAAATATTAGCCACAACGGGTCTCAGCTGTATTTGTCGCACAGACTAATGTTAATAACTCTACCCCTCTTTTTCACTTAAAATCACTTTAATTGATGTGAAAAGTTTCAAATAAAAATAAGACTATGAACTAAATTCCAACAGCTGTTTTATACAATGTATTAGTGATAAATATGTCAAAGGGCCTGGAATATGTAGCTAAGGAAATGCCACTTTTCTTCCTTGTTTACTAAATATGGATGTTTATCATTGCTTACTTTGTTCGAGTGGGCGAGCGTAGAACTGCTAGTTAGCCGTACTGTAGGATAAAATACTTTAAAAAAATGTTTTTTTTCATGTAAATAAAATATTATTAGTTGTTGAAGTTGTTTGTTTTTTATTCCAGTTTGTAAGACTAGGTTACTTCCTTTTTGTCTTTGAACATAAAAGTAAAACAACACAAATTGAATGAATAAAATTACCTAAATGTTTCATTACCTAAATGAAAAATAGACTTGAGCATTTTTACTGTCTGTTAAGTTCTACGCAACTTTATATTTGAACTTTACGGAAAGTACATATTCCATAGATTTAAAGGGAGTTTTCTAACACGCCCCCGCATTCTAGGTTCCCGCATTTTTTTCTATGGTCACCAAGTGTTAATATAATTACAAAGATATTTTCTAGAAGTAACATAAGTTATATTAAGCTAGGTTTAATGTAATAACACCATAAAAAAATTAACAACAGGTTTACTAAATTTTACAAAATTGCACAATTTTCAAAACAAATATTGTTCTGGTGACCAAAAGTTCTTTGTTGTCTTCCAGCTCAGTTTCTCGGTGGCAGTGTCTCCACAGAAACTCCCATAAATACCAGCCGAACAAATTGCGACTTGTTTAGTGAGAACCACGTAACCGTGTACTTGGCCTTGAGAGATTTCAGTAGGCGATTTGGTTGGTAGAGGGTCAGTATAAATACTTTTCCACAAACATGACAAGGACTGGCAAAACATTGACTAGCATGAGACGGTTGATATTAGACAAATTAGCTTCGGTATGAAATAACAAACATTCTTGAAATATGTGCAGACATATTGGATTCAGAAGCTTTTGATGTATCGAACATTCCAACATGTAACAAACATGTTTTCAGAAGTGGTAGTATGCACAAGACCAAGTACACGGCTACGTGGTTCGCTCTATACCGCATTCTTAACAGCATACATAAACACTGTTTGGTTTCCCTACACATACACCCGAACACCCATCGTTGAGGATTCAGTCTGCCGACATCGTTCTTCCTTCTTAGAAGCAATTTTAAAACTGACCACAAATAGTTTTACTGCATCAATTAATAACGATTAGAGACACGTTCAGTAATAATGGATAAAATTGAAAATGCGGGGACGTATTAGAAAAGATCCCGTTAAATATTTGGAAAGTAGTACCAAACTTTATTACTGGTCTCTTGCCCTTGAGGACGCTCTACATCGCCAAGTATATTTTTTCTGCGTGTGGGGCCCATACAAATACCTAGTTTATTAACTGCTTACAGAATTTGCTAATTTAATAGAATATATTAAAATGTACGAGAAAACGTACAAGTAATGAACAAATAAAAGATTAAAAAACAAATATTTTCATCGTCTTGCTATCAGTCAATTTGTTCGTAGACGAATATTGAATATTACTGAATATATTAAATATTGAATAAAATTCTATTTATTCAAGTACACTCTTACATTTAATAAATTAATTTATCTGACAATTTTTGTATTCGGTATATTAAATGGTTTATAGTGTTTTTAAGTAAAGAATCTGTGGAATAAAAATCTAAGTACAGAAATAAGTACAACGGGGAGTATTGCTTAAAAATATTAAGTACAAATTGACTCTAAATGTGGTATACGACGTGAAATAGAGTGAAGTAACGTTTGAAATACAACACGAATTAAAAAAGTACAATGCTTGTAGCCTATGACATAAGGTACAACATGAAAACACAGTAGTCATTTGCTTTTTTGTTTCTTTTAAAATTTATTCAATAACGTTTTTATCTCCTTTTCATCTTTTGAACTAACTTTAATAATTTATTTTTATTCGGGAAAGTATAAACTTGTATTAACTATTCTTTATAATCTTTTCCCCTAGTTACTGCAAGGGCAGACGCACACCCAGTTTCTGCCACCGTTCACCTTTCCGCTTTGATGCAAAGTCCAGAGAAGGTGTGATTAAATTTTCTGCAAAGTTTAATGGCCGAATGCGACAAACTCGCGTTAATTAACACAGAAGTCAAATTTACCGACATTCTGTGAATGGGTCCCGTGGGAGAAGCAAACATAAGAGGGCGGAAGTTTGCATGACGGAGCCCCCGCTGGGGTGGAACGCATTACCTCCTGCGAGGATCGCTCTCCACGTTCTGATTCATCACTGGCAATTACTGAACTGGTGATTCACACACACGCGCCCACCGGAAACATTTGTGCCACGATCTACAATAAAGTTTAAAATTCCTAGTATAATGATCCATATAACAAACAGGAACTGGCGCAGAAAGAATACTTGCTAAGCATTAGACTAAGTATTTGTTGTGACGTTATGGATAGTCTTAATAGCACAAGACTTAAATTTATAATGTCAGAATGTGAACATAAACAGCATCAACAAACAATTTGAAAAAGGTTTAACGAAATTATATATATATATATATTTAGTGGTTTTTGTGCACTTCAGAATGAACGAATGTTCTCCAGAAAATAACTCTTCATCATCATCATCATCATCATATATATATATATATAGGCCTATATATCATAGCTTGTTGACTATAGTGTCCATTTATTTTTGAAGATATCTATTACTCCTTTCAAGCAAAAACTATATATTTCTAGATTTATACATATATTTTACATTTCACCTAAACAGGTAAAAAAAAATCAAAAACACTATTTAAATCAAAATTCCTAAATTTAAAAAATATCTTGCCAACTGTTTCATTTATAAATCAGTAAATTATTCGTAAAATAATTGCTACCCCATTATTTATACCAATGAAGGGCGAAATAAAAGATGAATCTAATTTCAAAAAAGTAAACATAATTTGACGGAAAATATCTTGTTACTGTCTCATTTTCTTATCAAAAAATTATTGTAAAGGAAATCATATAATTTACCATTTCCATTTGCTATTTATCATTTTTATCAATAAACGGAAGAAATATAAGCAGAATCATATATCAAAAACATAAACAGAACATAAACTGAACGAAATATTTCCATTTCATAAACCGAAAGTATCTTTAATTTAACGGAAGCTCGAAGCATCGGGACTCGGAATATCGAGACTCTACTGTACTTCTTTCAATTACCCTCCCAAAGTAGTATTTGTCAAAGAAAACAGTTCCTTGTATTATTACAAAATTTCTCACGTAACTATTAAAAAATGATTATTTTCCAATAATATTCATTCCAAATAAGACAATAGTAATTTAAACAAAACAACCTGTTGCAAAAATTTGCAAAAGTCCAGAATAAATTCCGAATCCAGATCCCCGAACTTTATAGCCCCGAATCCAGATCTGTGTAATATGTTTGGCATAGATTTGCACACATTTCCTCCCACTTTCTTTAAAAGTACCAAGATTTACAATAGCGACCTAATCTCATTACTTGCTGTACTAGCACCCCTAACACTCAGCGGTACCCGTAATGAACACGCTGTGTAAGAAGGGTGTGGTTCCAATTGGCCCCTCGCCAACCCTCTGGCTTGTATGCGTTAATTGTTCGCTTTACGAGAGACTCGTCGCCGCACGACACTGTGCCGACCTTCTTTGAAATCAAACACAGATATGATCGTAAAGAGATCCACAACAAATGCAAGTAGACAGTAATAACAGTTTACACTGGCCGGGAGCTCAGTCTGCTATAATGCTCTTTGTACTATATAATTATATTATTTGTTCTAACAGCGAAAACACACAATGATGTGTTATTGATCTGTTAGGGGCAAGTTGGCTGTAGGGATGTGTTTCTGGCAATTAGCTAAGGAAATACGCCATCTGATGCAACGATAAAAACACAACTGGAACAAAAGTATGGTGATGATATTATCTACTAAGGAAAAACGCCAGTCAAATGCAGTACAAACTAATTATCATTGTTTATCAAATAAAATTTCATTCAGTGGCGAAACCAGAAATCCGTTGGGGATGTTGAAGATCCAAAAGCAATAAGAACAAATTTTTACACACGCCCAAGACTAATAAAAAAATAATAATAATAAATGACATTTTATGAGATTGTTAAACCTAATATTAGACAATTGACAAAATAAACGAGTTGAATTTGTTCCTATTATAATTACATTCAAAAATTAATTGGTACTTAAGGAAATTAAATTTAAGTACATGGACAGGGTAGCATCTATTTACGGAATCAAAGGATTTCAAAAAACGAAATGGAATAGGAACCCACTTCAATATTTGTTTTCACAAACTACAATTCTATAAATAAATACTGACTCTACCGTATTAATACCGTATCTTGCCGTATATAGTATTATAGTACTGGGTACAAATAGTAGGTCAACACATTGCCTGCAGTATGAGCATTGCAACTAATTTTTTAACTGAAATAAATTACAGTATGTATTATAGACCATATTTTATCTGATTTAATAATATATAAAGCATATAAAATGCCGGTAAGTATTATTCTAAATCATATAATTTTTTTATAGGCTAGTGACAGATCACAGCCAATTATTTCATGCTTTTTAACACTCAACGTTTCAAATTTATTTCCGAAATTCCTTTTCATGAGCTCGTTTTTATTAAACCAATATAGTACTTAGCTTACAATTTATAACATTACATTAAACATAATAAAAACCAACAATACAAAATTATTAATGATTATTCTCATTTACAGGTCAAACTTATCACAATAAAACAGACAGTCTGTTTTACTGTGATAAAAATTTGATTTGTAAATGAGACTATTTATTAAGAGTTTTGTATTGTTGGTTTTTATTATGTTTAATATAATGCTATGAAATTTATAAATTGTAAGCTATGTTTAATTAAAACGAGCTCTTAAAAAAAAATTCGGAAATAAATTCGAAACGTTGAGTGTTGAAAAAGCATGAATTAATTGTCTATGATATATCATTAGCCTATATAAAAAATTAATAGTTATTAACAGACATTAAATAAAAATATTAGTTAAATCATAAACCTTAAATGGTTTCTGTGAAAAACTACTTTTAGAGAAAAATTAAATTTACATATTTGACTAGATTTTTTTCTGCCCTTCCTAACTTTACAATATTTTCCTCTGTTGTCGTGTTTCGGAACGACTCCATTTTCTAAACTTAAATCGTACTCTACGATTTAAGGTCGATTTAAAGAAGTAAGTTTCAAGTTCTGAAAATAGAGTCATTCCAAAACCAGTAAACAGAAGAAAATATTTTACTCTTAGAAAAGGCAGAAAAATGTACCCAATTAAATAGAAATATTCCTAGCAGACAGGAGGATGAGTATATTAGGAATTTAGAAAATTAATTATTTTTTTACCGACCGTTATTTATTAATTCAGTTTTACTGAAAAACTGTCTTCAAGCTGTATTAATTGAATTTTCTTACGAGAATTTGATGTTGACATAAAGTTTGTTATAAAACTGTCAACAAAATGTTTTTGCAATTAAATGATTGAAAGAAAACATTATAATCCTCCTGGGGAAAAGTTAACCTTCAAAACGGTCTCGTCGCTCCCCTAATACTATTACATTTGTAATAAACACAACTCATTATAACTTCTTACTGTTGAATCAGTCTCTAGATTAATGAAGCTCTCACATTATATGACTGAAACTAAATTGATGTAGAATTAAAAGCAAAATCAACTCTTAGATCATTAAACACAAGCGAGTTTTCCTTTTCTTAAAGAGATTGAATGAAAACCCTCACGAATTATACAGCAAAATAATTGCAAACCTGAGCTTTACAGGAGATATTCACTCATAAATGTTGTAAATACGAAACTAAATGGTTGCAGAACTAAAACTGAAGCAAGTCTTCAATCTTTAGACAATATCGTCCTTCCTTCTTACAAAGTTTAAATAGTAAACCCTCGTATTGAAAACATAATGTCAATATGCCAGGAAAGCTGGACATTGCTATATGAAAAAAAGTAGAAATCGTCCCACATGTTATAGCCAGTCAAGCATCTACAGGTTACCTTCCAGTTCATGGAAAAGGGAGACTGGAACAAAACCACTAGCAAACTCAGCACTGGAATATTGCCTTCTTCACTGATTTCAGAGGATATATTTTCCTGTGTAGAAACCAGTACAATAAATCACGGGATTTGTATATTTTTATAAAAGTTATGTAACATATTTACATTATGCTATTTGAATAACAAGTTGTATTGCAGCAAGTGCATATAATCTATAAACAATCAATTGATAATGTTACAAATCAATAACTGTGTCAATTTCTGATGAAAAAAGCTTTGGCCTAAAAGTAAAAATTTTCAATTACACATTTATTCAAGAGTTGTGTTGAAAATGTACAGGGTTTCTATGATCGTTTATGGTTGCTACATGAAGGTTTATATAAATTGCTACTTTACTTACATAAACGATGACGATTCACGTAGGTCACACTTTTCATTAAAATGTTTTATAAAACTCATGTAATTTAATGTCACAAAATTAAATAGTTCTTAATTTATTTCCAGATATTTACATTTAAAAAATTAAAAAAACAAAACTATATTTAGGAACTTAAATTGGAAATTTAAAATATTTTACGACAGGGCAACCTTATTATTTTATTTATTATACTTAATCTTATTATCTACGAAATGTAAGGAGTAAAGTAAGTTAAAGTTAGAAATTTCCTAAACGTAAAACACACCGTAAATAGACTAATACAAATACAATTATTACGCTATCAACATTTTTACGCACGTCATTATTTAATTTTCTCATGGTTTCAGTTCTAAGACATCTTTAATTATATACACACTATTCACAAAAACTAAATGTTTACAGTTGTAATTTCAATTGTTTTAGAAATATGTTTGTAAAGACATGTACAATGACTTCATTACAGCTAATACTGACCTGAGTCTCTTTAGCTTTTTCATAGTCAACAGCTTTCTATAAATAAAACATGTCATATAAAATTTTTTTGAAGTCAATTCCTACTTAAATTAACAATGAAATATTTTATTTCAGTTTTTTTTTAAATTTTATAATTACAATTAATATAAACGTGTGTATACATTTATCAGAATAACAATATTAAGTGGCAAAACAGAATGCGAATTTTCTTGCCATTTCCCATTTTTCTTTTTATGTAATGGTGTTGGACTATTTTTTTTAGCATAAATACGGTTTGTTTGTCACTTGTTTCTTTTCGCTTTCCTTTCGTATTGTCCGTTTGTGAAGCAAGGTTTGTTACCGTTAATCCAGTTTGTTTATTTTATTCTTTTCATTCATTTATAATCACATAGCATTATTTATAATATTGTAGGGTAGCCATGGCAACAATTTAAGGTTGTGCAATGGCGGTTTCAGATGGAGGCAAAAGAAAAATTCATCTACTGTACATCTTTGAGAAGTACATTTCTATCTACAGAAAGGTTGCCTCAGTGCCAAAGTGCTAGACTTCGAACATGTAGATACTCAGTTTGAATCCGACCAAAACCTCCCAAAATTGTTATAATAAAATTATTGAATAAATATTTGATAAAACTGTAGTGACATTAATTGTCATCCATTATAGGTTAAAAGAAATGTATTTTAACTTGATTGGATGAATAAAAATGTATTTATTAAAGATTGAAAATTTGTACAAGATATATATTAGGAGAGTGTGAGCTAATAGTAGGAATTGAACAATGTAAAAATACAAAAAATAACACACACAAAATTGACAGTTATGGGAGTGGCCGTCAGAAATTTATTACGTTTATGACGTACTAGGCAATCACCATCTGTCAGAGCGGTTGGAAACGGTTTGTATCAGCAAGTGTAAACAAATTTACTTTAAATACAGTACTAATTCATGCATGCTGTAAAATTACTGTAATTATTAAAGTTTCGATAAACGTACAAAACCATATGGAATAGAAAATATTAGTCATTGGAACAGGCTTACAGAAATGACTACTTCATATGAAGAATGTACCTAATTGATGTTTTAATAGAATCTGTTTAATGTATTTATTAACAAAATAATGTAGGTAATAGGAAGTTTTTTTATTAAATGTTGAAAAGTTACTGAATACAAATTTTATTAAACGAATTTAATTGAAATCTGTGCTTAGAAAGTATCAGACGAAAGTTTTTATTTAAAAAGTTGGAATAAAAATATATAGTTCTAAGTTATTAATATCATGTATGGAACTAATTACAATAAGTTTTATTGAAATGTTAAATAAACATTTAATAATAATATTTTAACAAATAATGTACAATAGAGTAACAATAATTTACAGTTGTTCTACAACATAACCTATAACATAAAATCAGCTGTTGTATGAAATCATATGCTACTAATTTACTCTGAATACTAAATAAATATCGATATGTTAGAACGTAACAGAAGTGTCACTGCCAGCTGAAAGCTTTTCTCCGTTTAAAATATACCAGTCAGGTTTGCCATAAGAAACAGCCATTTAAAAAAAATCAATATTTTTCAGTAACTATTCCAAAAGCTGACAATCAACTGACAACAAACTGCAAAATATTGCGTGAACCACTACTTACTCGCAAGTTCATCGTTGCATGTCAAACATCTATCGTTGTTCCCTTTAATGGCCAGTCATTTATTTCTAAACACTAATTAAACGTTAATTTTTTTATCTAAAAATACCCATTCATAACATGACACAAATTCAGGTAAAAAATAAAACAAATGAATGCCCGTCGGCACTATATCCCCATTGGATATATTAGGATACATACTAAGGAATATATATAGTCACATTAGGAAAAAAAACTTTTAGAACGAAAGGTTTTCTGAAGTGTCAATCAGTATTTTAGTTGTTCCTATTCCTGGGTTCTTATAACATCTTTAACCAGCAGTTTATGAGAAATCTTTAACCAGGAAATAGAGTACTTCGAAACGATAATGGCATGAGGACAATTTCTAAATGCTATGAAACTAAAACGGAAATTTGATTTTCCGTTAATCCCATACGAGTCAGTTAACGAAATATTGCGTTTAACTAAACAGACAAGACTATAAATCAATCGTATAACCAAACAAGCTTTAAAGACGGCATTAGAATTGTAATCCTTGCAAGCAAAAAGACAAACGCAATCAAGGATTATTCCACGATGGGCAATCCTTGCTTGTCACTGTACTGACTGTCATCTTCCTAGCAGTTGTGTTGAAAACGACAGAGAAATGGCAATAGACCTTTTCTAAACTCTTATTAAACTTTGAATTGAAGTAGAATAGGAATGGGTCAGTGGCAGGTTAGGGATGCAGTGTTGTCAGTTCGAACGCATTGGCAGTCAGCCCGCCACTGCCAGCGGCTAATATCGTCAAGTTGGTAAAATCATTCATTAACTTACATATTTTCCCCACATATAAAAAATCATATTTTTTAATTTTAATTTCTATTTATTACAATTAAAATAAATATGTATACAGTATACCTATATCAGAATAAGAATATTAAGTGGCAAAATAAAAAGCGAATTTCTTTACAATTTTCCATTTTCTTTTTTATATATAGTATTGGACTATAATTTTCATTTGTTACTATTTATACGCTTTCTTTTTTCCCCACTTGCGTTGTGTTGTAGTTTCTTCTCGTTTTCCTTTCGCATTGCCTGTTTGTGAAGCAAGGCTTGATAACGGTATTCCAGTTTGTTTAATAATTGTATTCTTTTAATTCGTTTTAAATCTTAGAACATTATTAATGATATGATGTGGTAACCATGGCAACAATTTTTAAGTTTATAAAATGGAGGTTTTTCGTGAATATCTTTGAGACGTTCATTTCTATCTATGGAAAGTTGGCTCATTGTTAAAAAGCGCTAGACTTTGGTAAACCTGAGATACACAGTTTCGAAGGCGACCTAGACTACTAAATTTTTGTAATTCAATTATTGAATAAATATTTGTAAAACCTTATTGAAATCAATTGTCATTAACTATAGGTTTAAAAAATGTAATTGAACTTTATTGGATGAATAAAAACGTATTATATTATATAAACGTATATATATATATATATATATATATATATATATATATATATATATAACGAAAGTGTGGAGTTAATAGGAGGAATTTAAAAACATTCCGAGTTAACTATCTTTATAGATCGAGACAGTAAAGTCTTGGAAAACATGAAGGGAAGTAAAACTTAAATTGAAGAACAAAGCAAGCTTCATCACTAGTAACTCACTCAACCACAGTTACAACGACACTGAGTGACGAGCGGAAGTTTAATGTCGAATAGTTTAACGTTGAACAAAGCTCACCCACGCATCAAGAAGTGAATTTCATATTTGCTCAGACGGCTGATCAATTTCACCTACGTAGAATCCTATTGTGTTTTAAATCAAAGTTTTTTTTTATAGCTGGTGAGTCGAAATAATAAATATTAAGGCCCGCCGTGAATTACTCAAAGCAATAAGTGAATTTAATATTCTAGTCGATGTTTCAACCATTTACAGTTCCACTTACGGCCATTATTAAGACTAAAATATATTAATGTTACGAAGAATATGTTATATTATTACTGAAAATTAATTTTTTGAAATATTAATACGTTTTACACTCTATATTTCCATAAGTGGAAACAATGACTAAAGTCGTAAATCGAGTAATTATGCAATTATTTTCTTGTTTCGTTCATCAGCGACTTCATTATTTAGCCTATTACCAGGCCTTCAGATAAGACGAGTTTCTACGAAGTATTTCTATAACTTTGGGTGACGGCCCATAACACAAACATTCACATACATAAATGTTCATAAAGGTTTCGACACTGGGATTATTTAGATTCCATGGTTGGAATAAAGGGTGCAAGGGGCTTATGACATATTGCGAGGGTTGCAACCCCTAGAAGGCTTAACAAGGCTTAGGTTCACGCTTACTCTACCCCCATCGGTTCACTTGCAAATCAAAATATTGACCATTCCTTAAAAGACTTACATACAAGTATTAGTTTAAACTGATTCCATATAATCCTGCTGTGGCGCAGTGTAACAAGACAGAGAGAGAGAGAGAGCGAGAGAGGTAAATCCTCTCACACATTAAGGCTACCGAGATCCTTGGACAGTATATTGCCCAAAGGCTGTACGGCTTTTTCGATTCACATCGTTCAAAGTTCTAACATCCGCTGCGGATCATGCTTCCTTCAATCTCTTCATTTTCCAAATTTAGACGCTTCATCAATACTGTGCTAGAAATATCTATCTTGAATACATTAAAAACAAAGTTATATTGCTTTAAATCAGTTGATTGCTCGTTTAAGTTTAAATTTTCGCTCGTCTAAGTTCACTAAACGTTTCACTGCAGGTAAACGGTCTCATCGCACCGATTGGGACCAGGTTTACATGATGTAAGCAGCCCTGTCCACTCAAACCCATAAATTTCCCATATTCCTAGTCAATCAGACAGAGAAACGGAGGGGTTTGATGGTCCTGAGGTTTGGCAAAGTCTGTCGTTTTAAAATATGGCTGTAGGTAGGAATATGGAATCTTTTGAGGGATAGGGCTGACATTACGAAGGGGCTTTTTCGTATTTTGAAAAGAGGTTTCTGTGGTTATTACCACGTAGAGTTTTGTGACGTTTGTGAAGTTTATGTCATAAACTGACCGACTCGCTGACTTTTATCGTCAAAATATATAGTTCCTAAGCCCAAAGTGATATAACCTTAGTAACATTCCCCTATTCCCCATCCATACTTTCCTTGGTGCATCCACCTTTCCGTAAACTTTTGCTTACAAGGAAGTGTATTGAGTACACTCCTCTCTATGACTCTGATAGACACCAAGTCTTCTACAAGTACGCGATCCCGCCTATACTAAAGGACTATATATATCCTGTACTAATGGGTTTAATACCCTTCCCTTGATCTTACCTGTATTCAGAATTTTTATAATTTTCCTGGAAGACATTAGGCAAGCTGGATTTTTTGTTTAAAATTATATTTCAACTATACTGAAGTTAAAATACAATATAACAAGCACAGGGGCTATATTACAATAAAACTATTGAAAATAATCTCAATACTACAAAAATTAGTGAAAAATAACTAATAAATAATCTATCAAGATTAAGCCTTGAGCTACATTTCGATGACCATGTCATCAGCATCAAAAGGCCATGTTAAAATAAAAATACATTTCAGAGCAAGACCAGAAACACAGAAATAAATAAAATTATAAAGTAAACTCATTTAAATTAGTTTTTATGATTTAATTATGAACTACATATTTTTTATTATTTTTGTTTATTCTTTGGATTGTTGTCAATAGTTTTATTACCGAAATCGATAACTGTTTTCATCTTACCCATAAATCTCATAAATATAATAATATTATTAAGATAAATAATTATTGCACTGTTCATTCATGATGATGTTGGTACTGTTTTCCAACGCAAAGATTTGAATAATAAAAATTAATAAATAATTCTTGTTTGAATATCCTCAGTTGTTTTGATATATATATATATATATATATATATATATATATATATATTTGTAGATTATGCAACACTGTTTTCTTGTATTCTATATATATATATATATATATATATATATATATATATATATATATATATATATATATATATATTTGTAGATTATGCAACACCGTTTTCTTGTATTCTATATATATATATATATATATATATATATATATAAGTCAAAATACAAATACAGGAATTATTATTGAATTTACAATATTGTAAATTATTGTAAATATTGTAAATTCAATAAAAATTCTAGTATTTGTATTTTGACTTATTTATTTATTAATACATATTGCGATATGTATATATATATATATATATATATATATATATATATATATATATATATACATACTTTTAAATGTCCGTTGGCTATAAATAAGTTAGGACGGGTCGTGAAGGCTACATGGTTGAACAAGGAAAGAAATCCCTTATAATAGGCACAAATAATACAAGACTAAAGCATCTTTGGTAGTTGATTTTGTGGATCTAGTAAGAGATTAAAAATGTTGTTCTTTGCCGCATAATGAATATATTAATTTTCTTTCGCCAGATGTTTGTCACCTTCAAAACATTTCCTTCTACTTCTGTGTAAGAGCGTGTGTGCGTGTTGACGTGTGCGTGCGTCTGTGCGATTAGCATATGGAATTATAGCGTTTCACTATGATTAATCCTGGTTCAGATTACTGGCTACAGTAGCCTAACCTAACCTGCAATAGTCAG
Source organism: Prosapia bicincta (assembly GCA_036971475.1). Classification (NCBI taxonomy): domain Eukaryota; kingdom Metazoa; phylum Arthropoda; class Insecta; order Hemiptera; family Cercopidae; genus Prosapia; species Prosapia bicincta. Next base: position 156,699,102 of record JBAIZL010000002.1, read on the forward strand.
AAAATACTGGGTCAACTCTGATATATTCATATTTACGCAAGTCACTTAAAAATGCATCATAAACAAAGAAAAGGGTATTTAAAATTTAGTAAACCATAAATAGATGCTAAAAATTTATATTAATTAAAAGGTTTTTTTACAAACCTACTCGTATATCAATTAAATGAGTTGTACTACATTCCTATATCAAAACACAGTTAAAAGGTATCCACTTAGGAGAAGTTTAGTTATGAAAAATTTAATTTTCCTAAAGTAAACTACACGGTTGCTGAAGTGAATAACCAAACTCATTTAACAACAAATTCTAAAAAGTACAGAGAATGGACTTTTTGGGCGCATTATTTAAGCCTACTATAGTCTACACTTATATTAAAATATAGCTACAAATTATCCGGTCAGGATAAATTTACTTGGAATTTTTAGAAATATTAAATAAAATCGGATAATTGACTTAACCCTCTTTTTCTTAAGTATTACCATCTAACCAAGCAGAGAAAACATTTGGCAAAAGAAATAAATAGGTTTAATATACACATTTAAACTATTACACTAGTGTGTTAATATACACATATTATGTGTATGTAAATGAACGTCTTTTGTGTGGATAAATATGTTTTATAGTGTAAACGCCTCTACAATGAGAAATGCCTATGTTTTCGTGACTCAGGAGAAAAATAAAATCTAAATATGCTAACATGTTAACTGTGCTTGCTTTCAGGATGGCTGACTGTACCGAGAAAATTTTTTGGTGCCTCGAGCCCGGATGACCTCTGTGACCTGTCTTCATCTGCGCAGGTCAGAATTGATTTTATATTCTTTAAGATCGCACACACATGCACCACTGTCTGCCAACAATGTGACATGTTTTATAATTGGATGTTTCCACTTTATAAATAGCATTCCTTTGTTTTAGATTTAGTCTGATAAGCATTTACACGAGATAAAGTAAACTCTCTATGTAAGAAGTCACGTGATTGAAACAGTGAAAGAGGATATCAACTATACAGTATCTCTTTAGGAAATTTTTGCCACCATAACATTACTAATACCTCTTTAGTCTTCACACTTTAGACGAGTGTAAAGATTTTCAATGACAATGAGAAGATGTTTTTAAATAGCCATCATCAGTAGCGAAATTATCAAGGTAATGAAAATACTAGTAACAATAGCATGATGAGTACAATAGTGAGAATATTAGCTATTTCATTTACAACGGGACTAAATATTGTAATGCAGTAGTCACAACCCCTCAGCGCCATTGATACACCCCACAGTGATGTCATTATCTATTTTAAATGACCGTATTTAGCATGACAATGCATTCGCGATAATGCATCTCCGCCGTTGTCTTGCGCACAATTATTTTATTGGACATCGAGTTAACATCGCTTTTGCTACTATTCTGGTTACACCGAGAATGTAATCCAGGGTGAAACGCTTTTCTCCCCGTGTGATGCCACGATTTTCCCAGTAACACAATTTTCCCTTCTATAGTCCTACCTCGTCCCATCTACCCTATTCTTACAAGGAGATATGACTGATAGACGCTTTCTTGAAACTCCGTTAAAGGATAGATCTGCTTCAGATAGCGACCATGCATATGTGATGCCATAATTTTCCCAGTAACAGGGGATCATGTCCCTTCTATAGACCTACCTCGTCCCATCTACCCTATTCATACAAGGAGATATGACTGATAGACATTTTCTTGAAACTCCATTAAAGGATAGATCTACTTCAGATAGCAACCATGCATATGTGATGGCATGATCCTTCCTTATAGGATACAAGGATTAGGAATCTTATTGGTTCCTTATAGAGTACAATAATGTATAGGTTAGAGGATTACCAATGAGGTTTTGTTCCCTTAACCGTATCACAATCCTTTCCATTCCTTTCTAGAAGATACATCAAACTTACTGGTCGCCTAAAAACTATAAAAATATTGAAGAAAACCTTCCTTAGAACTGTAAGAGTTCTTTATCTAAATTACAAAACCGTTCTGCATTTTTCGACACAATTATTGTTGGAGTAGTTTACGTTGTTTTGCTGCTATTTGCCTAACCGCTTTCTATGTGTGTATGCATTGATGAACCCATTCAACAACGGCGGCTTATATTTACCCCTCATTTACTTTATTTTTTGAAGTAAACAGTTTTATAGCGATGTCTAAAAAAACTTATTGGAGGGACATAAACATACAATTTTACGTTACTTTAATAGCATTAGTGTAAATTTCATCAGGTTACGCTCTGAGTCACCTGAAAGTGAAAAAAATAATAACATGATTTAAAAACCAGCTGATTTTATGTTATACGTTGTTGTAAAGCGACATTATTTTAATATTATTATTAAAATTATTTTATCATTGTTGGTATATTACATCATTTATTGAACATTGTTAAGGAAGAAATGTTATTAATAAATAGTTTTGATCAATTAATAAATATATTAATTTATTTAAATTTTGATAAATCTCAATACAAATAATTCAATATAACAATAATAATAAGTTATGTACATTTAAAACAATTCTTTTAAAGGAAAACATTTTTAGTTCTTTCTTATATCTTTTAAAAAACTTATTTGAATTGAGTTTGTTAAAACAATTTGTATTCAGTAGACATATATTAAATGTTTTTCTTACCCACATTATTTTATTATTAACTACAATAAATATTAGTCTTCTTAAATACATGCCTCGAATAAAAATGTAAAAATTGAATAAAAATGTATAAATTCGTATTTTCGGCGATTTTTGGTGAAAAGTTTGTGAAATTATTCGCTTTGTTTTTTTTATCACTTCTGTCGGGACTGCCCCGAGTACCAGGTCCAATTTTGTTTTTAAAATGAAAACATTCTTAGGCGCGTCTGATAACAAATGTTTAAGAATTTCTCACTTCGCGAAATTTAATGTTTTTCTCAAATTAAACATTTCTGTAGACGTGGCTATAAAAGTTTTCACTTTTGTCAGTGCTACAACCTAATTTATTTCGTGAGCGTCTTAGTTTTACTTCTTTGACTATTTAAGTGGTTAGAACACAGTGATAACTCGGGTTCCATCTTCCACAAATGATGATTATTCCGCAAACTAAAGACCAAAGCAGTATTCAAATTATGTAACAAAACCATAAAATAGCTACAAAATAAAGCAAAAAGAAATCACAAACTGAACTTTAACTATTTGCATTCTATTATCCACGGTTTCTATGCAGAACAAACAAGCAGACATTTCAACAAGGAATATATCAAGAAATTTACAGGCAGACAAAATTCAGTTTATCACTTATTTATCTTGTATATTCAAAACTTACGACCACATACAGTAAAAGTGATACAAAAGTAAAAATTGTGTACATCCTGAAAAACCAAAACTATCTATAATCAATTTTTGAATAAACCCAATAAATCCCATCTTTAATTGACAACACACACACTTCCAATCCAACACATAGTTGTTTAATACATAATTTTAAAAAATTATAGAGCAAATTTACTATCTTCATGTACGATAAACAGTTACAACAAGAATGACACAAAAACGTACTAACAGCAAGCGGGCTTGCCGTCGTCGAAAGGAGGGTTAGTTCCAAAACTGTCCCCGAACAAGAATTTAGAGATTCCCCCTTCAAACAGATAGTAAATAATAACGCTGCCCAGACTATAGAAGGTGTTCATAGCAATAAAGAAATAAGTACGTTGATTAATTTGCAAATAATTGTTTTAATACCCTACAAATACCTGGAGTTGTTAGCTTGTTAACCCCAGTTAGGGTAATGGAAGGTCTCTCAGGTGGATTAATGTTTTCATATTTAGCTGCAACTATTTGTAATTATATTGATTATTAGTATACAATGAAGCTTTATGCAGCTGGCAACAAAATACTTATTTAATTAACATAGTACGGAGAAAATGTTATTTTACAATAATTTATTCCTTAAATAAGTACGTTAAAAAAATAGATACCTAAGCTGTTTGGTCTATATAGTTTAATGGAATGATAAGTAGATCGTCTACACAGCGGATGTTCTGTAGGCCATCAGCTGAAAGTTTTGGATCCAATTCGACCAGAAATAAAGTGTACATAGGATTTAATTTGTTCTATTTAACATCTGTTATAAAATAATATTTACGAGTTAAACTATTACAATAATACAGATTCTGGAGTCGTCCGGGATGGAATGCTACCTCGTGTTAAAATATTTTCAAATGTGACTCGCGCTGTGAAGTATAGACTCATACTTGAAGTTACAGCCCTATACTGGAACTCAGATATACTCTTGAATAATATGAGTTGAACAATCTAATGAGCTGTAGTGGGTTGAAATAAAATAGGATTTATAAAAGAAAATAGATCGCCAAAGAAAACCCGTGAAGGGGCAGATCAATCAAAATCGTAATGGTTATTAGAAAAGAATTAGGGCGAGAAATGGTCGAACGGCGTTTTGACAAGGAGGGAAGTTGAAACACGTCCGTATCGCCCTGTCCAAAGTAAGTAACGCCACCGAAGATGAATGGCTCTCTTATTAGTGTCGTATCTATACTAACAGCCATCATACCGAGTTTCCTTATTTATTTATTTTGAAATCACTTAACGCTTTTCGGGAAGTTTTTATCAACTTACAGTCTCTATACTCCAAATTGATGGGCGTTCCTCGAAACACTTCAAATGAGTTCAGAATAAATAAGTAGACGAAACTATAAAAAGGCGGATCTTAATAGAGATAAGATAAACAGGTCTTCTATAACTTAGTAGATTTTTTTATCTATAGTTTTAGTAAATATTTTTGTTAAGTAGATTATGGTTAACATGTTTCTGATGTTTTGTATCATCAAGCTAACTTAAAAACACACGTGATAAACAAAGAAAAGGTTATTTAAGTTTTAGTAAATCATGATTAGTTGTTAAAATTTACATTATACATTTGTATACAAACATAACGCTATTTTACAAACATATTTAGACGGAATCATTGATCAGTTCTGCCTACCACTTCCTCTGCACATAAAACCTCTCAATATTAAAAGCAAAGAATAATTATTATAAACTAAAATGGGAATTCTATATATGAAATTTAGTAATTAAGTAAAATGGAACCAACCTAATTGTCTAATAAAACCACTTTGTTATATTTTAAAATGGAGTAACATTTATCAAAACTACACAACCTTCACTACATTATTGACGTGTAAATGCTTGAGAAGGGCGTTTTTAAGTATGCCCAGCGTTTTCAGCATTTCCAGTTATTCAAAAAAAAATGTACACGGATAAAATAAAACATCTGTTTTTTAAAGGGTTTAATTAATCAAGTTAGAATCAAGAAGTAGGGTCAAGAACAATATTCTAAAGATCGTGACACGCAATTTCTCCGACCTTTCCTTGTACTGTACACTAAGTACAGTATTTACGATAGCTTGCATGTTTGTAGAATCTAGTGGCAGAGCTTGTGTTGTTATAATAAAATCAGGAAGCATTCGTAAATACTTCGTAGCATTTTGCTACAATTATGGCTTTATAATAAGTAATTATTATAAACATAACAATAAACAATTAAACATAAAACTGAAACTATCCCCCCGCCCAAGTTCTGTGTCGGTGAAGTCTAATTGTTGTTTGATTATGTCGGCTACATTCTTATCCTGCTTCCGTTCGCAACCCCCTCGCACAGCTCTAATTACACCAGTTTTTAATGATGGGGAAACCGGATTTTCACCCCTTCTGTATACTTGAGCCAGTACTACGCGACCCCTTTGTCAACTGAATGTCAAACGGAGGGTGGGTATAGATTTGTCAGGTGCCCTGTGAAAACACAGGTGTCAGGTGGAAAGGTTCAACCCCTCCTCGCTTTAACGTAACCTAATGCAACAATACTCGCCAAGAAAAATGCTTTGCATGTTATAAAAGGCTATTTGGCAAACGGAACAAAAATACATTGGCCAACACTAGCTGTTACAACGCATTGTGCATCGCCGACTAGGTGATGCTACGATTACTGGGCGTGACTATTTTTTGTAGTTTAAGGGAACTCAACTATTATAGCCTATAACTAATTTATAAAGCGTGAGCAGGGTCATGTAGGCCTACGTGGTAATGAAGAGGTGTCTATACGTAGTACCTCCTTCTAAGAAGGATAGATGTAATGAAGTAGGAAAAAGGAGGACGTAATACTGCTATAGTATTGAAAATAAAGCAACAGAAGAAAGATATGCCATTGTGAAAACATGGTTGCTTATCTGAAATAGACCTACGTGATAATGAACAGGTGTCTACACGTAGTACCTCCTTCTAAGAAGGATATATGTAATGAAGTAGGAAAAAGGAGGACGTAATACTGCTATAGTATTGAAAATAAAGCAACAGAAGAAAGATATGCCATTGTGAAAACATGGTTGCTTATCTGAAATAGACCTACGTGATAATGAACATGTGTCTACACGTAGTACCTCCTTCTAAGAAGGATAGATGTAATGAAGTAGGAAAAAGGAGGACGTAATACTGCTATAGTATTGAAAATAAAGCAACAGAAGAAAGATAGGCCATTGTGAAAACATGGTTGCTTATCTGAAATAGACCTACGGGGTAAAGAAGAGGTGTCTACACGTAGTAGGCCTACCTCCTTCTAAGAAGGATAGATGTAATGAAGTAGGAAAAGGGAGGACGTAATACTGCTATAGTATTGAAATTAAAGCAACAGAAGAAAGATATGCCATTGTGAAAACATGTTTGCTTGTCTTAGGTAGACCTGCGTGGTAATGAAGAGGTGTCTACACGTAGTAGGCCTTCCTCCTTCTAAGAAGGATAGATGTAATGAAGTAGGAAAAGGGAGGACGTAATACTGCTATAGTATTGAAATTAAAGCAACAGAAGAAAGGTATGCCATTGTGAGAACATGGTTGCTTATCTGAAATAGACCTACTCTCTAAGGGGGTCTCTCAACCCGGTGAGAGAATGAATCGAGGATTGGCAAATTGGAAGAATGGATGACGGAGAAGAATTACGTTAGAGAATTTAAAAAATAAATACCAAATGGAAACATCACTCAGCGTATTACGTGATGGATTACGATCGAGGCACATCAGGGGCCAGGGATGAATATGGTGCAGACTATAAATGTTGTTATCGTTTCTTGGACAATTATTTAAGGAAAGAGAAAACCATTTGAGCAAACTCTTTTTCCTTTTATTTTTTCACGACGTTATGCTTAATAATGCAGTTACTAGAATGATTTGGTTCCTTACTTTATTTCTACTTTTTGTAATTCTAAAAGCACCTCACTTCGATAACGAGTTTACCATCAGATCCCTACTTCCCTTTTACGAGCGGAAACCACGTAAGAAACTTGTTAAGTCAGGGATACAAAGTAAACTCCATTTCTAAAAGGGAAAAAGGTATTTTTTTTAAAGCTTGCTTCAATCTTTCAAATTTATTTCCAAATAAAACAATTCAGCTTGATGTTGTTTTATATAAACTTGCAAGCCCCTGTTTCCCAAAGTAAGAATTGTTAGTTATTATTTTACATTCAATCAACATTAATATTCCGAAAATTTTAGTGGTGTCCAAATTCACAATGGTATAGTTGCATGATTATGTAAAGGTTCTAAACGCCCCTTTGTCGGATACACTTTCTGCAAAGGTATCAACGCGCCCAATAAAAACACTAGTTATTGAGATTAATTCTTTTTCATTTAGTTACTATTGTAAATTTTCCTAAAACTCTCGTAAATTCTACAGAAACCTAGAATGTGATTACTAAATCTAAATAACATGCAATAGAAACCTAGCACTTTCATTATTAAAATGTAAGGATTTTTTTATCAAAACTGCATACTTAGATCTTTCTTTAAACGATTTTGTAAAGGCATAAAATGTGTATATTAATGTGTAAAACTTTAATGAAAACAGAAGCCTACCATTTTCATTAAACGATTTTGTAACTTTCGTGACCTTACACGACAATATGTAAAGTTGTAATGAAAACCGTAGCTTACCATTTCATTGAAGCGAATTTGTAGAAATGTGGAAAATGTACATTAACTGAAGATTGCCTGTAGCGACAATGTACAAAGTTGTAATGAAAACCGTAGCTTACCATTTCATTGAATCGATTTTGTAGAGACATTGATAATGTAAATTAACTGAAGATTGCCTGTAGCGACAATGTACAAAGTTGTAATGAAAACCGTAGCTTACCATTTCATTACAGCGAATTTGTAGAGATGTGGATAATGTACATTAACTGAAGATTGCATGTAGCGACAATGTACAAAGTTGTAATGAAAACCGTAGCTTACCATTTCATTGAAGCGAATTTGTAGAGACATTGATAATGTACATTAACTGAAGATTGCCTGTAGCGACAATGTACAAAGTTGTACTGAAAACCGTAGCTTACCATTTCATTGAATCGATTTTGTAGAGACATTTACAATGTATATTAACTGAAGATTGCCTGTAGCGACAATGTACAAAGTTGTAATGAAAACCGTAGCTTACCATTTCATTGAATCGATTTTGTAGAGACATTGATAATGTACATTAACTGAAGATTGCCTGTAACGACAATGTACAAAGTTGTAATGAAAACCGTAGCTTACCATTTCATTGAAGCGAATTTGTAGAGACATTGATAATGTACATTAACTGAAGATTGCCTGTAGCGTCAATGTACAAAGTTGTACTGAAAACCGTAGCTTACCATTTCATTGAATCGATTTTGTAGAGACATTTACAATGTATATTAACTGAAGATTGCCTGTAGCGACAATGTACAAAGTTGTAATGAAAACCGTAGCTTACCATTTCATTGAATCGATTTTGTAGAGACATTGATAATGTACATTAACTGAAGATTGCCTGTAGCGACAATGTACAAAGTTGTAATTAAAACCGTAGCTTACCATTTCATTGAATCGATTTTGTAGAGACATTGATAATGTACATTAACTGAAGATTGCCTGTAGCGACAATGTACAAAGTTGTAATGAAAACCGTAGCTTACCATTTCATTGAAGTGAATTTGTAGAGATGTGGATAATGTACATTAACTGAAGATTGCCTATAGCGACAATGTACAAAGTTGTAATGAAAACCGTAGCTTACCATTTCATTGAATCGATTTTGTAGAGACATTGATAATGTACATTAACTGAAGAGTGCCTGTAGCGACAATGTACAAAGTTGTAATGAAAACCGTAGCTTACCATTTCATTGAATCGATTTTGTAGAGACATTGATAATGTACATTAACTGAAGATTGCCTGTAGCGACAATGTACAAAGTTGTAATGAAAACCGTAGCTTACCATTTCATTGAATCGATTTTGTAGAGACATTGATAATGTACATTAACTGAAGATTGCTTGTAGCGACAATGTACAAAGTTGTAATGAAAACCGTAGCTTACCATTTCATTGAAGCTAATTTGTAGAGACATTGATAATGTACATTAACTGAAGATTGCCTGTAGCGACAATGTACAAAGTTGTAATGAAAACCGTAGCTTACCATTTCATTGAATCGATTTTGTAGAGACATTGATAATGTACATTAACTGAAGATTGCCTGTAGCGACAATGTACAAAGTTGTAATGAAAACCGTAGCTTACCATTTCATTGAATCGATTTTGTAGAGACATTGATAATGTACATTAACTGAAGATTGCCTGTAGCGACAATGTACAAAGTTGTAATGAAAACCGTAGCTTACCATTTCATTGAATCGAATTTGTAGAGATTTGGATAATGTACATTAACTGAAGATTACCTGTAGCGACAATATACAAAGTTGTAATGAAAACCGTAGCTTACCATTTCATTGAAGCGAATTTGTAGAGACATTGATAATGTACATTAACTGAAGATTGCCTGTAGCGACAATGTACAAAGTTGTAATGAAAACCGTAGCTTACTATTTCATTGAATCAATTTGTAGAGACATTGATAATGTACATTAACTGAAGATTGCCTGTAGCGACAATGTACAAAGTTGTAATGAAAACCGTAGCTTACCATTTCATTGAATCGATTTTGTAGAGACATTGATAATGTACATTAACTGAAGATTGCCTGTAGCGACAATGTACAAAGTTGTAATGAAAACCGTACCTTACCATTTCATTGAATCGATTTTGTAGAGACATTGATAATATACATTAACTGAAGATTGCCTGTAGCGACAATGTACAAAGTTGTAATGAAAACCGTAGCTTACCATTTCATTGAATCGATTTTGTAGAGACATTGATAATGTACATTAACTGAAGATTGCCTGTAGCGACAATGTACAAAGTTGTAAAGAAAACCGTAGCTTACCATTTCATTGAATCGATTTTGTAGAGACATTGATAATGTACATTAACTGAAGATTGCCTGTAGCGACAATGTACAAAGTTGTAATGAAAACCGTAGCTTACCATTTCATTGAATCGATTTTGTAGAGACTTTGATAATGTACATTAACTGAAGATTGCCTGTAGCGACAATGTACAAAGTTGTAATGAAAACCGTAGCTTACCATTTCATTGAATCGATTTTGTAGAGACATTGATAATGTACATTAACTGAAGATTGCCTGTAGCGACAATGTACAACGTTCTAATGAAAACCGTAGCTTACCATTTCATTGAATCGATTTTGTAGAGACATTGATAATATACATTAACTGAAGATTGCCTGTAGCGACAATGTACAAAGTTGTAATGAAAACCGTAGCTTACCATTTCATTGAATCGATTTTGTAGAGACATTGATAATGTACATTAACTGAAGATTGCCTGTAGCGACAATGTACAAAGTTGTAATTTAAAAAACCGTAGCTTACCATTTCATTGAATCGATTTTGTAGAGACATTGATAATGTACATTAACTGAAGATTGCCTGTAGCGACAATGTACAAAGTTGTAATGAAAACCGTAGCTTAACATTTCATTGAATCGATTTTGTAGAGACATTGATAATGTACATTAACTGAAGATTGAGTGTAGCGACAATGTACAAAGTTGTAATGAAAACCGTAGCTTACCATTTCATTGAAGCGAATTTGTAGAGATGTGGATAATGTACATTAACTGAAGATTGCCTGTAGCGACAATGTACAAAGTTGTAATGAAAACCGTAGCCTACCATTTCATTGAATAGATTTTGTAGAGACATTGATAATGTAAATTAACTGAAGATTGCCTGTAGCGACAATGTACAAAGTTGTAATGAAAACCGTAGCTTACCATTTCATTGAAGCGAATTTTTAGAGATGTGGATAATGTATATTAACTGAAGATTGCATGTAGCGACAATGTGTAAAGTTGTAATGAAAACCATAGCTTACCATTTCATTGAAACTATTTTGTAGAGACATTGATAATGTACATTAACTGAAGATTGCCTGTAGCGACAATGTACAAAGTTGTAATGAAAACCGTAGCTTACCATTTCATTGAAGCGAATTTGTAGAGATGTGGGTAATGTACATTAACTGAAGATTGCATGTAGCGACAATGTACAAAGTTGTAATGAAAACCGTAGCTTACCATTTCATTGAAGCGAATTTGTAGAGATGTGGATAATGTACATTAACTGAAGATTGCATGTAGCGACAATGTACAAAGTTGTAATGAAAAATGAAAACCGTAGCTTACCATTTCATTGACTCGATTTTGTAGAGACATTGATAATGTACATTAACTGAAGATTGCCTGTAGCGACAATGTACAAAGTTGTAATGAAAACCGTAGCTTACCATTTCATTGAATCGATTTTGTAGAGACATTGATAATGTACATTAACTGAAGATTGCCTGTAGCGACAATGTACAAAGTTGTAACGAAAACCGTAGCTTACCATTTCATTGAATCGATTTTGTAGAGACATTGATAATGTACATTAACTGAAGATTGCCTGTAGCGACAATGTACAAAGTTGTAATGAAAACCGTAGCTTACCATTTCATTAAAGCGAATTTGTAGAGATGTGGATAATGTACATTAACTGAAGATTGCATGTAGCGACAATGTGTAAAGTTGTAATGAAAACCGTAGCTTACCATTTCATTGAAACTATTTTGTAGAGACATTGATAATGTACATTAACTGAAGATTGCCTGTAGCGACAATGTACAAAGTTGTAATGAAAACCGTAGCTTACCATTTCATTGAATCGATTTTGTAGAGACATTGATAATGTACATTAACTGAAGATTGCCTGTAGCGACAATGTACAAAGTTGTAATGAAAACCGTAGCTTACCATTTCATTGAAGCGAATTTGTAGAGATGTGGATAATGTACATTAACTGAAGATTGCATGTAGCGACAATGTGTAAAGTTGTAATGAAAACCGTAGCTACCCATTTCGTTGACACGATTTTGTAGAGACATTGATAATGTACATTAACTGAAGATTGCATGTAGTGACAATGTGTAGAGTTGTAATGAAAACCGTAGCTACCCATTTCGTTGACACGATTTTGTAGAGACGTTGATAATGTACATTAACTGAAGATTGCATGTAGCGACAATGTGTAAAGTTGTAATGAAAACCGTAGCTACCCATTTCGTTGACACGATTTTGTAGAGACGTTGATAATGTACATTAACTGAAGATTGCATGTAGTGAAAATGTGTAGAGGTGTAATGAAAACCGTAGCTACCCATTTCGTTGACACGATTTTGTAGAGACGTTGATAATGTACATTAACTGAAGATTGCATGTAGTGACAATGTGTAGAGTTGTAATGAAAACCGTAGCTACCCATTTCGTTGACACGATTTTATAGAGACGTTGATAATGTACATTAACTGAAGATTGCATGTAGCGACAATGTACAAAGTTGTAATGAAAACCGTAGCTTACCATTTTATTGACACGATTTTGTAGAGACGTTGATAATGTACATTAACTGAAGATTGCCTGTAGCGACAATGTACAAAGTTGTAATGAAAACCGTAGCTTACCATTTCATTGAATCGATTCTGTAGAGACATTGATAATGTACATTAACTGAAGATTGCCTGTAGCGACAATGTACAAAGTTGTAATGAAAACCGTAGCTTACCATTTCATTGAAGCGAATTTGTAGAGACATTGATAATGTACATTAACTGAAGATTGCCTGTAGCGACAATGTACAAAGTTGTACTGAAAACCGTAGCTTACCATTTCATTGAATCGATTTTGTAGAGACATTTACAATGTATATTAACTGAAGATTGCCTGTAGCGACAATGTACAAAGTTGTAATGAAAACCGTAGCTTACCATTTCATTGAATCGATTTTGTAGAGACATTGATAATGTACATTAACTGAAGATTGCCTGTAGCGACAATGTACAAAGTTGTAATGAAAACCGTAGCTTACCATTTCATTGAAGCGAATTTGTAGAGACATTGATAATGTACATTAACTGAAGATTGCCTGTAGCGTCAATGTACAAAGTTGTACTGAAAACCGTAGCTTACCATTTCATTGAATCGATTTTGTAGAGACATTTACAATGTATATTAACTGAAGATTGCCTGTAGCGACAATGTACAAAGTTGTAATGAAAACCGTAGCTTACCATTTCATTGAATCGATTTTGTAGAGACATTGATAATGTACATTAACTGAAGATTGCCTGTAGCGACAATGTACAAAGTTGTAATTAAAACCGTAGCTTACCATTTCATTGAATCGATTTTGTAGAGACATTGATAATGTACATTAACTGAAGATTGCCTGTAGCGACAATGTACAAAGTTGTAATGAAAACCGTAGCTTACCATTTCATTGAAGTGAATTTGTAGAGATGTGGATAATGTACATTAACTGAAGATTGCCTATAGCGACAATGTACAAAGTTGTAATGAAAACCGTAGCTTACCATTTCATTGAATCGATTTTGTAGAGACATTGATAATGTACATTAACTGAAGAGTGCCTGTAGCGACAATGTACAAAGTTGTAATGAAAACCGTAGCTTACCATTTCATTGAATCGATTTTGTAGAGACATTGATAATGTACATTAACTGAAGATTGCCTGTAGCGACAATGTACAAAGTTGTAATGAAAACCGTAGCTTACCATTTCATTGAATCGATTTTGTAGAGACATTGATAATGTACATTAACTGAAGATTGCTTGTAGCGACAATGTACAAAGTTGTAATGAAAACCGTAGCTTACCATTTCATTGAAGCGAATTTGTAGAGACATTGATAATGTACATTAACTGAAGATTGCCTGTAGCGACAATGTACAAAGTTGTAATGAAAACCGTAGCTTACCATTTCATTGAATCGATTTTGTAGAGACATTGATAATGTACATTAACTGAAGATTGCCTGTAGCGACAATGTACAAAGTTGTAATGAAAACCGTAGCTTACCATTTCATTGAATCGATTTTGTAGAGACATTGATAATGTACATTAACTGAAGATTGCCTGTAGCGACAATGTACAAAGTTGTAATGAAAACCGTAGCTTACCATTTCATTGAATCGAATTTGTAGAGATTTGGATAATGTACATTAACTGAAGATTACCTGTAGCGACAATATACAAAGTTGTAATGAAAACCGTAGCTTACCATTTCATTGAAGCGAATTTGTAGAGACATTGATAATGTACATTAACTGAAGATTGCCTGTAGCGACAATGTACAAAGTTGTAATGAAAACCGTAGCTTACTATTTCATTGAATCAATTTGTAGAGACATTGATAATGTACATTAACTGAAGATTGCCTGTAGCGACAATGTACAAAGTTGTAATGAAAACCGTAGCTTACCATTTCATTGAATCGATTTTGTAGAGACATTGATAATGTACATTAACTGAAGATTGCCTGTAGCGACAATGTACAAAGTTGTAATGAAAACCGTACCTTACCATTTCATTGAATCGATTTTGTAGAGACATTGATAATATACATTAACTGAAGATTGCCTGTAGCGACAATGTACAAAGTTGTAATGAAAACCGTAGCTTACCATTTCATTGAATCGATTTTGTAGAGACATTGATAATGTACATTAACTGAAGATTGCCAGTAGCGACAATGTACAAAGTTGTAAAGAAAACCGTAGCTTACCATTTCATTGAATCGATTTTGTAGAGACATTGATAATGTACATTAACTGAAGATTGCCTGTAGCGACAATGTACAAAGTTGTAATGAAAACCGTAGCTTACCATTTCATTGAATCGATTTTGTAGAGACTTTGATAATGTACATTAACTGAAGATTGCCTGTAGCGACAATGTACAAAGTTGTAATGAAAACCGTAGCTTACCATTTCATTGAATCGATTTTGTAGAGACATTGATAATGTACATTAACTGAAGATTGCCTGTAGCGACAATGTACAACGTTCTAATGAAAACCGTAGCTTACCATTTCATTGAATCGATTTTGTAGAGACATTGATAATATACATTAACTGAAGATTGCCTGTAGCGACAATGTACAAAGTTGTAATGAAAACCGTAGCTTACCATTTCATTGAATCGATTTTGTAGAGACATTGATAATGTACATTAACTGAAGATTGCCTGTAGCGACAATGTACAAAGTTGTAATTTAAAAAACCGTAGCTTACCATTTCATTGAATCGATTTTGTAGAGACATTGATAATGTACATTAACTGAAGATTGCCTGTAGCGACAATGTACAAAGTTGTAATGAAAACCGTAGCTTAACATTTCATTGAATCGATTTTGTAGAGACATTGATAATGTACATTAACTGAAGATTGAGTGTAGCGACAATGTACAAAGTTGTAATGAAAACCGTAGCTTACCATTTCATTGAAGCGAATTTGTAGAGATGTGGATAATGTACATTAACTGAAGATTGCCTGTAGCGACAATGTACAAAGTTGTAATGAAAACCGTAGCCTACCATTTCATTGAATAGATTTTGTAGAGACATTGATAATGTAAATTAACTGAAGATTGCCTGTAGCGACAATGTACAAAGTTGTAATGAAAACCGTAGCTTACCATTTCATTGAAGCGAATTTTTAGAGATGTGGATAATGTATATTAACTGAAGATTGCATGTAGCGACAATGTGTAAAGTTGTAATGAAAACCATAGCTTACCATTTCATTGAAACTATTTTGTAGAGACATTGATAATGTACATTAACTGAAGATTGCCTGTAGCGACAATGTACAAAGTTGTAATGAAAACCGTAGCTTACCATTTCATTGAAGCGAATTTGTAGAGATGTGGGTAATGTACATTAACTGAAGATTGCATGTAGCGACAATGTACAAAGTTGTAATGAAAACCGTAGCTTACCATTTCATTGAAGCGAATTTGTAGAGATGTGGATAATGTACATTAACTGAAGATTGCATGTAGCGACAATGTACAAAGTTGTAATGAAAAATGAAAACCGTAGCTTACCATTTCATTGACTCGATTTTGTAGAGACATTGATAATGTACATTAACTGAAGATTGCCTGTAGCGACAATGTACAAAGTTGTAATGAAAACCGTAGCTTACCATTTCATTGAATCGATTTTGTAGAGACATTGATAATGTACATTAACTGAAGATTGCCTGTAGCGACAATGTACAAAGTTGTAACGAAAACCGTAGCTTACCATTTCATTGAATCGATTTTGTAGAGACATTGATAATGTACATTAACTGAAGATTGCCTGTAGCGACAATGTACAAAGTTGTAATGAAAACCGTAGCTTACCATTTCATTAAAGCGAATTTGTAGAGATGTGGATAATGTACATTAACTGAAGATTGCATGTAGCGACAATGTACAAAGTTGTAATGAAAACCGTAGCTTACCATTTCATTGAAGCGAATTTGTAGAGATGTGGATAATGTACATTAACTGAAGATTGCATGTAGCGACAATGTGTAAAGTTGTAATGAAAACCGTAGCTTACCATTTCATTGAAACTATTTTGTAGAGACATTGATAATGTACATTAACTGAAGATTGCCTGTAGCGACAATGTACGAAGTTGTAATGAAAACCGTAGCTTACCATTTCATTGAATCGATTTTGTAGAGACATTGATAATGTACATTAACTGAAGATTGCCTGTAGCGACAATGTACAAAGTTGTAATGAAAACCGTAGCTTACCATTTCATTGAAGCGAATTTGTAGAGATGTGGATAATGTAAATTAACTGAAGATTGCATGTAGCGACAATGTGTAAAGTTGTAATGAAAACCGTAGCTACCCATTTCGTTGACACGATTTTGTAGAGACGTTGATAATGTACATTAACTGAAGATTGCATGTAGTGACAATGTGTAGAGTTGTAATGAAAACCGTAGCTACCCATTTCGTTGACACGATTTTGTAGAGACGTTGATAATGTACATTAACTGAAGATTGCATGTAGCGACAATGTGTAAAGTTGTAATGAAAACCGTAGCTACCCATTTCGTTGACACGATTTTGTAGAGACGTTGATAATGTACATTAACTGAAGATTGCATGTAGTGAAAATGTGTAGAGGTGTAATGAAAACCGTAGCTACCCATTTCGTTGACACGATTTTGTAGAGACGTTGATAATGTACATTAACTGAAGATTGCATGTAGTGACAATGTGTAGAGTTGTAATGAAAACCGTAGCTACCCATTTCGTTGACACGATTTTGTAGAGACGTTGATAATGTACATTAACTGAAGATTGCATGTAGCGACAATGTGTAAAGTTGTAATGAAAACCGTAGCTACCCATTTCGTTGACACGATTTTGTAGAGACGTTGATAATGTACATTAACTGAAGATTGCATGTAGTGAAAATGTGTAGAGGTGTAATGAAAACCGTAGCTACCCATTTCGTTGACACGATTTTGTAGAGACGTTGATAATGTACATTAACTGAAGATTGCATGTAGTGACAATGTGTAGAGTTGTAATGAAAACCGTAGCTACCCATTTCGTTGACACGATTTTATAGAGACGTTGATAATGTACATTAACTGAAGATTGCATGTAGCGACAATGTACAAAGTTGTAATGAAAACCGTAGCTTACCATTTTATTGACACGATTTTGTAGAGACGTTGATAATGTACATTAACTGAAGATTGCATGTAGCGACAATGTGTAAAGTTGTAATGAAAACCGTAGCTACCCATTTCGTTGACACGATTTTGTAGAGACGTTGATAATGTACATTAACTGAAGATTGCCTGTAGCGACAATGTACAAAGTTGTAATGAAAACCGTAGCTTACCATTTCATTGAATCGATTCTGTAGAGACATTGATAATGTACATTAACTGAAGATTGCCTGTAGCGACAATGTACAAAGTTGTAATGAAAACCGTAGCTTACCATTTCATTGAATCGATTTTGTAGAGACATTGATAATGTACATTAACTGAAGATTGCCTGTAGCGACAATGTACAAAGTTCTAATGAAAACCGTAGCTTACCATTTCATTGAATCGATTTTGTAGAGACATTGATAATATACATTAACTGAAGATAGCCTGTAGCGACAATGTACAAAGTTGTAATGAAAACCGTAGCTTACCATTTCATTGAATCGATTTTGTAGAGACATTGATAATGTACATTAACTGAAGATTGCCTGTAGCGACAATGTACAAAGTTGTATGAAAACCGTAGCTTACCATTTCATTGAATCGATTTTATAGAGACATTGATAATGTACATTAACTGAAGATTGCCTGTAGCGACAATGTACAAAGTTGTAATGAAAACCGTAGCTTACCATTTCATTGAATCGATTTTGTAGAGACATTGATAATGTACATTAACTGAAGATTGCCTGTAGCGACAATGTACAAAGTTCTAATGAAAACCGTAGCTTACCATTTCATTGAATCGATTTTGTAGAGACATTGATAATGTACATTAACTGAAGATTGCATGTAGCGACAATGTACAAAGTTGTAATGAAAACCGTAGCTTACCATTTCATTGAATCGATTTTGTAGAGACATTGATAATGTACATTAACTGAAGATTGCCTGTAGCGACAATGTACAAAGTTGTAATGAAAACCGTAGCTTACCATTTCATTGAAGCGAATTTGTAGAGATGTGGATAATGTACATTAACTGAAGATTGCCTGTAGCGACAATGTACAAAGTTGTAACGAAAACCGTAGCTTACCATTTCATTGAAGCGAATTTGTAGAGATGTGGATAATGTACATTAACTGAAGATTGCCTGTAGCGACAATGTACAAAGTTGTAACGAAAACCGTAGCTTACCATTCCATTGAATCGATTTTGTAGAGACATTGATAATGTACATTAACTGAAGATTGCCTATAGCGACAATGTACAAAGTTGTAACGAAAACGTAGCTTACCATTTCATTGAATCGATTTTGTAGAGACATTGATAATGTACATTAACTGAAGATTGCCTGTAGCGACAATGTACAAAGTTGTAATGAAAACCGTAGCTTACCATTTCATTGAAGCGAATTTGTAGAGATGTGGATAATGTACATTAACTGATGATTGCCTGTAGCGACAATGTACAAAGTTGTAACGAAAACCCTAGCTTACCATTTCATTGAATCGATTTTGTAGAGACATTGATAATGTACATTAACTGAAGATTGCCTGTAGCGACAATGTACAAAGTTGTAATGAAAACCGTAGCTTACCATTTCATTGAAGCGAATTTGTAGAGATGTGGATAATGTACATTAACTGAAGATTGCCTATAGCGACAATGTACAAAGTTGTAATGAAAACCGTAGCTTACCATTTCATTGAATCGATTTTGTAGAGATGTGGATAATGTACATTAACTGAAGATTGCCTGTAGCGACAATGTACAAAGTTGTAATGAAAACCGTAGCTTACCATTTCATTGAATCGATTTTGTAGAGACATTGATAATGTACATTAACTGAAGATTGCTTGTAGCGACAATGTACAAAGTTATAATGAAAACCGTAGCTTACCATTTCATTGAAGCAAATTTGTAGAGATGTGGATAATGTACATTAACTGAAGATTGCCTGTAGCGACAATGTACAAAGTTGTAATGAAAACCGTAGCTTACCATTTCATTGACACGATTTTGTAGAGACATTGATAATGTACATTAACTGAAGATTGCATGTAGTGACAATGTGTAGAGTTGTAATGAAAACCGTAGCTACCCATTTCGTTGACACGATTTTGTAGAGACGTTGATAATGTACATTAACTGAAGATTGCATGTAGCGACAATGTGTAAAGTTGTAATGAAAACCGTAGCTACCCATTTCGTTGACACGATTTTGTAGAGACGTTGATAATGTACATTAACTGAAGATTGCATGTAGTGACAATGTGTAGAGTTGTAATGAAAACCGTAGCTACCCATTTCGTTGACACGATTTTGTAGAGACGTTGATAATGTACATTAACTGAAGATTGCATGTAGCGACAATGTACAAAGTTGTAATGAAAACCGTAGCTTACCATTTCATTGACACGATTTTGTAGAGACGTTGATAATGTACATTAACTGAAGATTGCATGTAGTGACAATGTGTAGAGTTGTAATGAAAACCGTAGCTTACCATTTCATTAAAGCGAATTTGTAGAGATGTGGATAATGTACATTAACTGAAGATTGTATGTAGTGACAATGTGTAAAGTTGTAATGAAAACCGTAGCTTACCATTTCATTAAAGCGAATTTGTAGAGATCTGGATAATGTACATTAACTGAAGATTGCATGTAGTGACAATGTGTAAAGTTGTAATGAAAACCGTAGCTACCCATTTCGTTGACACGATTTTGTAGAGACGTTGATAATGTACATTAACTGAAGATTGCATGTAGCGACAATGTGTAAAGTTGTAATGAAAACCGTAGCTAACCATTTCGTTGACACGATTTTGTAGAGACGTTGATAATGTACATTAACTGAAGATTGCATGTAGCGACAATGTACAAAGTTGTAACGAAAACCGTAGCTTACCATTTCATTGAATCGATTTTGTAGAGACATTGATAATGTACATTAACTGAAGATTGCCTGTAGCGACAATGTACAAAGTTGTAATGAAAACCGTAGCTTACCATTTCATTGAAGCGAATTTGTAGAGATGTGGATAATGTACATTAACTGAAGATTGCCTATAGCGACAATGTACAAAGTTGTAATGAAAACCGTAGCTTACCATTTCATTGAATCGATTTTGTAGAGATGTGGATAATGTACATTAACTGAAGATTGCCTGTAGCGACAATGTACAAAGTTGTAATGAAAACCGTAGCTTACCATTTCATTGAATCGATTTTGTAGAGACATTGATAATGTACATTAACTGAAGATTGCTTGTAGCGACAATGTACAAAGTTATAATGAAAACCGTAGCTTACCATTTCATTGAAGCGAATTTGTAGAGATGTGGATAATGTACATTAACTGAAGATTGCCTGTAGCGACAATGTACAAAGTTGTAATGAAAACCGTAGCTTACCATTTCATTGACACGATTTTGTAGAGACATTGATAATGTACATTAACTGAAGATTGCATGTAGTGACAATGTGTAGAGTTGTAATGAAAACCGTAGCTACCCATTTCGTTGACACGATTTTGTAGAGACGTTGATAATGTACATTAACTGAAGATTGCATGTAGCGACAATGTGTAAAGTTGTAATGAAAACCGTAGCTACCCATTTCGTTGACACGATTTTGTAGAGACGTTGATAATGTACATTAACTGAAGATTGCATGTAGTGACAATGTGTAGAGTTGTAATGAAAACCGTAGCTACCCATTTCGTTGACACGATTTTGTAGAGACGTTGATAATGTACATTAACTGAAGATTGCATGTAGCGACAATGTACAAAGTTGTAATGAAAACCGTAGCTTACCATTTCATTGACACGATTTTGTAGAGACGTTGATAATGTACATTAACTGAAGATTGCATGTAGTGACAATGTGTAGAGTTGTAATGAAAACCGTAGCTTACCATTTCATTAAAGCGAATTTGTAGAGATGTGGATAATGTACATTAACTGAAGATTGTATGTAGTGACAATGTGTAAAGTTGTAATGAAAACCGTAGCTTACCATTTCATTAAAGCGAATTTGTAGAGATCTGGATAATGTACATTAACTGAAGATTGCATGTAGTGACAATGTGTAAAGTTGTAATGAAAACCGTAGCTACCCATTTCGTTGACACGATTTTGTAGAGACGTTGATAATGTACATTAACTGAAGATTGCATGTAGCGACAATGTGTAAAGTTGTAATGAAAACCGTAGCTAACCATTTCGTTGACACGATTTTGTAGAGACGTTGATAATGTACATTAACTGAAGATTGCATGTAGTGACAATGTGTAGAGTTGTAATGAAAACCGTAGCTACCCATTTCGTTGACACGATTTTGTAGAGACGTTGATAATGTACATTAACTGAAGATTGCATGTAGCGACAATGTGTAAAGTTGTAATGAAAACGGTAGCTACCCATTTCGTTGACACGATTTTGTAGAGACGTTGATAATGTACATTAACTGAAGATTGCCTGTAGCGACAATGTACAAAGTTGTAATGAAAACCGTAGCTTACCATTTCATTGAATCGATTCTGTAGAGACATTGATAATGTACATTAACTGAAGATTGCCTGTAGCGACAATGTACAAAGTTGTAATGAAAACCGTAGCTTACCATTTCATTGAATCGATTTTGTAGAGACATTGATAATGTACATTAACTGAAGATTGCCTGTAGCGACAATGTACAAAGTTCTAATGAAAACCGTAGCTTACCATTTCATTGAATCGATTTTGTAGAGACATTGATAATATACATTAACTGAAGATAGCCTGTAGCGACAATGTACAAAGTTGTAATGAAAACCGTAGCTTACCATTTCATTGAATCGATTTTGTAGAGACATTGATAATGTACATTAACTGAAGATTGCCTGTAGCGACAATGTACAAAGTTGTATGAAAACCGTAGCTTACCATTTCATTGAATCGATTTTATAGAGACATTGATAATGTACATTAACTGAAGATTGCCTGTAGCGACAATGTACAAAGTTGTAATGAAAACCGTAGCTTACCATTTCATTGAATCGATTTTGTAGAGACATTGATAATGTACATTAACTGAAGATTGCCTGTAGCGACAATGTACAAAGTTCTAATGAAAACCGTAGCTTACCATTTCATTGAATCGATTTTGTAGAGACATTGATAATGTACATTAACTGAAGATTGCATGTAGCGACAATTTACAAAGTTGTAATGAAAACCGTAGCTTACCATTTCATTGAATCGATTTTGTAGAGACATTGATAATGTACATTAACTGAAGATTGCCTGTAGCGACAATGTACAAAGTTGTAATGAAAACCGTAGCTTACCATTTCATTGAAGCGAATTTGTAGAGATGTGGATAATGTACATTAACTGAAGATTGCCTGTAGCGACAATGTACAAAGTTGTAACGAAAACCGTAGCTTACCATTTCATTGAAGCGAATTTGTAGAGATGTGGATAATGTACATTAACTGAAGATTGCCTGTAGCGACAATGTACAAAGTTGTAACGAAAACCGTAGCTTACCATTCCATTGAATCGATTTTGTAGAGACATTGATAATGTACATTAACTGAAGATTGCCTATAGCGACAATGTACAAAGTTGTAACGAAAACGTAGCTTACCATTTCATTGAATCGATTTTGTAGAGACATTGATAATGTACATTAACTGAAGATTGCCTGTAGCGACAATGTACAAAGTTGTAATGAAAACCGTAGCTTACCATTTCATTGAAGCGAATTTGTAGAGATGTGGATAATGTACATTAACTGAAGATTGCCTGTAGCGACAATGTACAAAGTTGTAACGAAAACCGTAGCTTACCATTTCATTGAATCGATTTTGTAGAGACATTGATAATGTACATTAACTGAAGATTGCCTGTAGCGACAATGTACAAAGTTGTAATGAAAACCGTAGCTTACCATTTCATTGAAGCGAATTTGTAGAGATGTGGATAATGTACATTAACTGAAGATTGCCTATAGCGACAATGTACAAAGTTGTAATGAAAACCGTAGCTTACCATTTCATTGAATCGATTTTGTAGAGATGTGGATAATGTACATTAACTGAAGATTGCCTGTAGCGACAATGTACAAAGTTGTAATGAAAACCGTAGCTTACCATTTCATTGAATCGATTTTGTAGAGACATTGATAATGTACATTAACTGAAGATTGCTTGTAGCGACAATGTACAAAGTTATAATGAAAACCGTAGCTTACCATTTCATTGAAGCGAATTTGTAGAGATGTGGATAATGTACATTAACTGAAGATTGCCTGTAGCGACAATGTTCAAAGTTGTAATGAAAACCGTAGCTTACCATTTCATTGACACGATTTTGTAGAGACATTGATAATGTACATTAACTGAAGATTGCATGTAGTGACAATGTGTAGAGTTGTAATGAAAACCGTAGCTACCCATTTCGTTGACACGATTTTGTAGAGACGTTGATAATGTACATTAACTGAAGATTGCATGTAGCGACAATGTGTAAAGTTGTAATGAAAACCGTAGCTACCCATTTCGTTGACACGATTTTGTAGAGACGTTGATAATGTACATTAACTGAAGATTGCATGTAGTGACAATGTGTAGAGTTGTAATGAAAACCGTAGCTACCCATTTCGTTGACACGATTTTGTAGAGACGTTGATAATGTACATTAACTGAAGATTGCATGTAGCGACAATGTACAAAGTTGTAATGAAAACCGTAGCTTACCATTTCATTGACACGATTTTGTAGAGACGTTGATAATGTACATTAACTGAAGATTGCATGTAGTGACAATGTGTAGAGTTGTAATGAAAACCGTAGCTTACCATTTCATTAAAGCGAATTTGTAGAGATGTGGATAATGTACATTAACTGAAGATTGTATGTAGTGACAATGTGTAAAGTTGTAATGAAAACCGTAGCTTACCATTTCATTAAAGCGAATTTGTAGAGATCTGGATAATGTACATTAACTGAAGATTGCATGTAGTGACAATGTGTAAAGTTGTAATGAAAACCGTAGCTACCCATTTCGTTGACACGATTTTGTAGAGACGTTGATAATGTACATTAACTGAAGATTGCATGTAGCGACAATGTGTAAAGTTGTAATGAAAACCGTAGCTAACCATTTCGTTGACACGATTTTGTAGAGACGTTGATAATGTACATTAACTGAAGATTGCATGTAGTGACAATGTGTAGAGTTGTAATGAAAACCGTAGCTACCCATTTCGTTGACACGATTTTGTAGAGACGTTGATAATGTACATTAACTGAAGATTGCATGTAACGACAATGTGTAAAGTTGTAATGAAAACCGTAGCTACCCATTTCGTTGACACGATTTTGTTGAGACGTTGATAATGTACATTAACTGAAGATTGCATGTAGTGAAAATGTGTAGAGGTGTAATGAAAACCGTAGCTACCCATTTCGTTGACACGATTTTGTAGAGACGTTGATAATGTACATTAACTGAAGATTGCATGTAGTGACAATGTGTAGAGTTGTAATGAAAACCGTAGCTACCCATTTCGTTGACACGATTTTATAGAGACGTTGATAATGTACATTAACTGAAGATTGCATGTAGCGACAATGTACAAAGTTGTAATGAAAACCGTAGCTACCCATTTCGTTGACACGATTTTGTAGAGACGTTGATAATGTACATTAACTGAAGATTGCATGTAGTGACAATGTGTAGAGTTGTAATGAAAACCGTAGCTACCCATTTCGTTGACACGATTTTGTAGAGACGTTGATAATGTACATTAACTGAAGATTGCATGTAGCGACAATGTACAAAGTTGTAATGAAAACCGTAGCTTACCATTTCATTGACACGATTTTGTAGAGACGTTGATAATGTACATTAACTGAAGATTGCATGTAGCGACAATGTGTAAAGTTGTAATGAAAACCGTAGCTTACCATTTCATTGAAACTATTTTTGTAGAGACGTAAATAAAGTGGAAAAATAGAAAGCAAATTTCCTTGTAATTTTCCTTTCTATGTATGGTGTTTAACTGTTATTTTTGTTTTTACTGTTTGTATCACTGTTTTGTTTTCCGTCACTTGTATTGTCTTCTAGTTTCTTCTCGCTTTCCTTTCGCATTGTCCGTTTGTGAAGCAGGATTCGATAGCAGTTTGTTTGTTTATTTTATTATTTTCATTAATTTTAGTCCTAGAGCATTATTTATAATATTGTGTGGTAGCCATGGTAACAATTTAAGGTTGTGCAATGAAGGAGGCTTCGAAGAAAATCAGATGGGGGCGAAACAAAAATTCATATAATTTACATCTTTGAGAAGTACATTTCTAGCTGCGGAAAAGTTGGCCAGTGCTAAAGCGCTAGACTTCAAAAATAAAGATACTCAGATCGAATCCTACCTGGACTACCCAACTTTTTTAAATTTAGAATTGAATAAATGTTTGAAAAATCTGTAATTACATCAATTGCGATCCATTATAGGTTAGAAGGTATCTGACTTTGGCTGGATGTATACAAACGTATTTTTTTAATGATTGAAAATTTGTACAAGATATATATCAGGAGAGTGTAAGCTAAAAAAATGAAAAACGAGGCGTAATAGTGTATAACGTTTAAATAAAAACTTCAGTCTAATATTTTTTTTCTACTATTTCTGTGAAAAACTTGACGAGTGAGTACTAACTGATGATAACGTGTAAAGTTTAACGAAAACATCTGCCTACCATTTCTTTGAAAAGTTTCTGTGGAAATTTTAAATGTGAATACCAATTAAAGTTTACTCTTTAAATTAATGTAAAGACTTTTATTATCAACGGTAGCGTAACATTTCATGGAAATATTTTTTGAATTCATGAAATTGTTAGTATTAAATGAAGGTGTTACATCATGGTACGACAAGGTGTCTGGTTTTACTGACAATGGCTGAGCATGATGTTTTTGGAACGGTCTGTGGCGTATCGGATAGGTATAAAATTCGCATGAATTTTAATTTGGGAAAATTTATTCAAACCAGCTGTTACATATTCATATACTAGTAGCCTGCGTTTAAAATAGTATCACAAAATAGATCATCCAGATATAAAGGTTTCATGTTGCCACACAGAATGAACCGAGGCCTACAACTGTGAAGCGCTGTGATTGGTCGAGAGCGAGGGCACCGGATCAATACAGTTTCACGTTAAACAGGAAGTTGGTAACAATCCGGAACCGCGGCATTTTCAAACATAACTTGGATTTTTTTGTAGAAACTCAACGTTTTGGGGATTATTTTACAGTTCTAGAAAGGGTATCTGGAGCCATCCTTATCATTGCAGTGTCAAGTTAAAAGACCCTCTGGCTGTCGTAGCAAATTACTAAATTGAGTTCAAGATATACACACACACACGGGCGCGTGCGAGCACACATGCATTGACAGTCACAGCTGTTTAAAAAGCAAAGGTTAAAATGTCACAGAAAAATGTTTTATTATTAAATAAGCTAAAATAATATAACAATAAAATGAACTAAAACTATGATCAATGCTGAATTTATTATTTTATTACTATATTAAAGCAATGTTTTGGTCACATTTCTGGTTGCCCTTTTCATGCTTTAAAATCTACAAACAAAAAACAATAACCGTTATAATTTAAAATTAAATACACAGGAAAATTTTATTTTCTGTTGAAATTGATTTTGTTGTGTATTTAATTTTTAAATTATAACGATTATTGCTTTATGTTTGTAGATTTTAAAGCTTGAAAATACCCACCTAAAATGTGACCGAAACGTTGCATTACAATAATAAAAAGATATACTCAACATTGATCATCGTTTGAGTTTAATTTATTGTTAAAATTGCATGCCGTTAGAAGCTAAACCCATTAAAAATAATATAAGTTGGTTGTTGTAATTTTCATTATTTCACTGAATATATCATAACGCCACTTGATGTTAATACAGCTTTTTCAAATATAATTACATTAATTAATTTTAGTTTTATATGTGAGAACAATTATTCACAAAAGGGGCAAGCTACGCAATATAGTTATTTAGTCTTATTTGGCTTTAAATAAGTGATAACATATGATTTCACAAAACATAGGTTATGTGGTAGAACAGCTGTTCTAACGAATAGGTTATGTTACTTTATTTGTGTAAATTATAATTATTTAATAAAAAGTAACAAAAACAAAATTTTTTGTACACATAAGTAGGAATTGGTTAAAAAAATAATTTTATTTGTTTAAAGAATTTAGTAAAACAAGTTTTTTTTAAAGAAAGAGTACCAAAAGTACCAAATGAGAGTTTCAAAACGCATTAGGATTTTTTAAGTTAATACTTACCACTTAGTTCTTTAAAAAATTACTTATGCAAAAATAAAATAATACAGTGCTTATAAGTAAAAAACCATTTTTTTCTCGTTAACTTAGATAGGCTGTAGAAGAGTTCTCCAATTTTGTTTATAGATTTAAGGCTATCTCCCAGTATAACTATTACCATTTACGAAGGATTGGGTAGGATTATGAATTTAGTAAGATTAAGGTAGAGATGTAGAATGGATATATGAAAGTATCGCTTGATCAAGATTGTACCCCTGAACAATACCTACTCACTATCGGTCTGTCTATTCGTTACGCCGTCTTGTGAAGAGGAAGATAACTTATACTTGGAGCGTTAACAAAAATTAAGATCCTAATTAATTGCTTTAAGATGCCTTCATTAGACGTCTTACGGATAGTTCAATCCATCTGTAAAGACAAATGGAATTACGTAGGGCTAAGAAAACGACATAGTGATCTCCTGGTACTGGAATAAAGGAAGCTATCGAGACGCCTGGAGTCACTATTCTGAACTAGAGCTGCTGTCGCTGAGAGTATAGAGGCCGACGAGAACCTAATGTCACACGATAACTCTATTAATACAGTGTGTTAAGTAAGTTAAAGTCAGCAGTCAACATCCAACTTAGCTCAAACACCCCAAATTTATATTTTAAAAATTACTTTAATGTCATAGATGTTTCAAACAGTTAGGCGGTCATCTTCAGAGACGCGTGAATACTGGAGTAAATAATACTAGGTGAAATATAGGTAAAAGTGGTTTTTCCATATACTGGAATAAGGCAGTTATTTATACAATATCAAGAATAAAAACATTGGTAAAACCCCAATACCTAAAAAATAATACAAAATTACTAATATTACAAGTTACCTAAGAATAGGTGCATTACCCTTATGTACATTTCGATTACCATGTCATCGTCATCGGTGGGTCCTATTACAAAATTACAATCTAGAATGCAATGATTTACAAACTAAACTGACCTAGTAGTTATTTAGTCATTTCTATAAATATAACAAAATAATTAAAATTTCACTTTCTAGAATGTTTAAAATGTTGCAAATCGATAAATTTACATGAAACGATTCAAACTTGCTTATTTGATTCGGTTTAGAACATCCATCATTAAAAATGATTTATGCTTGTGTATTTAATGAACGAAAAGAACTAAACCGGGACGTACAATTTAATAAAGAGCTGCAGGAAGTTCCTCGGGGTCGATTAAAGCCGCGAAGGAGAGAGATTACAGAGGGAATGGAGAGATGGAAATTAAAAAAAAGTAATTGCTCCAAACTTGATTATCAACTTTAGATAACAATTTAAACTTTTATAATCAGATTTTCGTTGTATCAACTCGACTGGCTACTGCGCACAGATATCTCATGAAGCACTGTTCTAGTATAAGGGTGGTTGATAAACTAGTATTTTGTCTGACGCTTTAAATAGTTGCTCTGAAGGGAATTACCGATCTAGGTATGATCCGATGGAGTAATTCTCTTCCACGAAATGAGGAAACTAACGCGAAAATGTTCTGTTTCAGATTTGTGCAAACGCGCATAGACACATACACACGCACGAACACACAGACAAAGCGCAAATATTACATTAAATTCATAGAAATCTGTCTAGTGTATAGGCCTACATTAGTTGGTATAATAACGATTTATTCGGATTTATAGTAAATAAGTATTCTTTTATTCGGTTATTTATAAATCCTGGTAAAAAGGGATGTAAGTTTTATTGTAGTTAATCTATCTTATACTCGTATATTGAAGATAAATGCAGTTAATTATGTTTATCGATCTCTACACCTAATGTGTGTGTGTGTGTGTGTGTGTGTGTGTGTGTGTGTGTGTGTGTGTGTGTGTGTGTGTGTGTGTGTGTGTGTGTGTGTGTGTGTGTGTGTGTGTGTGTGTGTGTGTGTGTGTGTGTGTGTGTATGTATGAGTGCACTTAATACAGCGAGAGCGCGTTGGAGAATAGCGCATCTTTTGTAAACTAGAGTTTGTTCAATTTCCAACCGTATCAATTTTCTTACAACCGTTTATACATTTCCGTCAGAAGAGATCCCCACGGGAGTAGAGACAAATATTTAGACGGCAACGCCACTTTGGCTATTGCACGGTACGGTGTAACTACAAACGACGTCTCTACAGCTAGCTCTGTGACGGATGAGACACTTAAATAACCAACAGATTCACAAATTTTGTTATAATAGGTTTTCTTTACACAGTAATATAAAAACTTAAATGTTATACGAATAAGACGTCTGCTGATTAAAATTATGTAAATAAATTATTCTCTTCTGTTTCTCTGCAATAGTTTCTAGAGAAACGGAAAACCAAATTAATAATAAATAAAAGACAAGCTTTGTTAACCTTATTCACAATAAACGCATCCTAATATAAATGATCTAACCAAAATGTAATCTTATCTCAGTAAGTTTTAACAAATTTACAAAATTTAAAGATCGAATAGTCATAAACTATAGTTTAAGTGATTAATTAAGATTCACCGAACGTAATGGACTACAAAATTCAAAAAGTTATCAATAGAGTTTGACATCTAATTAGAAATAGTTTTCCTTCGAAACGAACTAAATTAAGTATCGGACAAGTCTTTTGTACGAGTGGCGCCCGTATACGGCGCTACTTACATAAATCCTTGGTAATATTGTCATTGTACTAACAATGTCGAACAGCTGTCTATAGACGTGGTTCAGGGCTCATACCTCACCTTAATAATAATGTTCAGGAATACTTTATCTGATAGTTGAAGCATTACATATAACTAAATTAATCTGTATGATTACTAACTACTTAATCGTAAACTGCTTGCTCCTAAAAGCGTAAATACATCGCTCAGTTTATTATACCACTGCTTACAGCGTGCATGTATATGCTTCTAATTCAAACACGAATACTCGGTTCTAGTGCTACTTCTACTTTCAGCATATGCTTTCTCATTTCTTATTTTACCACTGCTTACTGGTTACATATATCAATATCTATTATGATACATCTATCTATTATGATACATCTATCTATTATGATACATCTATCTATTACGATACATTCTAAAAATGTATCGATGGTTCTACTCGGTCGTTTGGCTAAGGTACAGCATAGGTATAAGTTTCCAAGTTGGATGTTTTACCAATGCTTACGTAGATAGGTTACAGTGCTTTACAAAAAGTCGATTTTACACGTTTCCTAGTATTTACAGCATAGATATACTCACTTGTTACTTTAGCAATTTTTTATTACTTAAATATATAAGTTAGAGCGTGCTAAAAATGTACCAGTAGCTTTACTCAGTTCTTAGGGTACTTCTACCTACACCATAGGTTTACTCACTTGTTATTTAACTTACTGCTTACTGCTTACGTGTATATATTTACTGCTTTGCGTGCTAAGAAATTTACTCAGTTCTTAGGCTACTTTTACTTACATCATAGGTTTACTCAATTGTTATTTTACCGTTGTTTACTGATTACATATATCGATTACACCGTGCTAAGAAATTTACTGAGGTCTTAGAATACTTCTACTTAAATCATAGGTTTACTCAATTGTTATTTTACCGTTGTTTACTGATTACATATATCGGTCACACCGTGCTAAGAAATTTACTCAGTTCTTAGAATACTTCTACTTACAGATTAAGTTTACTCACTTGTTATTTAACTTACTGTTTAATGCTTACGTGCATATATTTACTGCTTGGCGTGCTAAGAAATTTACTCAGGTCTTAAAATACGTCTACTTACAGCATAAGTTTACTCACTTGTTATTTAACTTACTGTTTAATGCTTACGTGTATATATTTACTGCTTGGCGTGCTAAGAAATTTACTCAGGTCTTAAAATACGTCTACTTACAGCATAAGTTTACTCACTTGTTATTTTATAGTTGCTCATCGTTTACCTATGTATGTTACAGAGTACTATAAATTTATGAATCAATTTAGAAGTAAATTTATTTCTCCGTTTGTAAATCACTCTTAGCTCTACCGGATTCAGTTGAGACTTGAAACTAATATGTACCAGGAAGCGATTTTTTAAATTAAGTGTTGTCTTACGTCACTAATATGAAAAAAATAGACAAGTTGTTAAAATGAACTAATTAAATGTGTGTATATACTTTTCAATATGAAAGAGTACTTAATAAACGAAAAATTTCAGAACATTAGAGAGTGGTATTTATTTAACAAGTCAGATTAAAGCTTACAAGACAAAACAATTCTTAAATTACAACTACTATGCTGTAAAAAAATATTGAGTCTACCAGATGTCTTTGAAAGTTTATCAAAAACCTGGTATTCTGTTACAGAGATTCTTTCATGTACACAAATCGTTTTCAGTTCATTCAACGTTAACTTGAGAAGTTTTTTTTCTCAACACGCGACCATCCCTAAGTAAGGTTATCCATGCCTTATTGGCGTATATTGTACTCACGAATTTATTTACAGGTCT
This sequence comes from Prosapia bicincta, assembly GCA_036971475.1. NCBI lineage: Eukaryota > Metazoa > Arthropoda > Insecta > Hemiptera > Cercopidae > Prosapia > Prosapia bicincta. The sequence goes on from JBAIZL010000002.1 coordinate 156,731,936, forward strand.
TAGTTTACTGCCTGGGAAAACTGTCTTGAAGTACAGTAGTCCCTCGCTATTCGCGGGTTCGGTTATGACGGATGGCAACATTACAGGTTATCCCGCTAATACGTATCGTATATTTTAAAAAAAAAAAGACAAGAAAGACAATATAGTCTCTGTGCAGCTTGTACGATAATGTGTTCTCGTCTTATTTATTTTGAACAGTACTGTAGTTACTTATCGCAAAGAAATCTGATTATTTTTCCGAACATTCTTTATACTGCACACTACTAGGCCTACTACTCAAAGATATTCCTTATCTATAACAAGTGGCGTTATCGTCACTGACGGATAATGAGAGTCAATCCGGCGCCCGCATCTCATTACATAGATAAGTTTAGCATCTTTTTTGTTTACTTACTGTTAATTTATTTGTTTTCGAAATCCAAACATAGATAAAATCCGGCGGCGGTAATTAACTCGGATTTTTTCCCCCCATACGTTAATAAACATGTGTCGCATGCGATTGACGTGTCTGCTAGTTTTGGAAACGTCGCGTCTACTTGTGGAAGTGTTTGGTTAGGATTGAAAGATAACGTAAATAAACAATAAAAATATGTGGGCAATTATCTAGTAAGTAAATATTCCATACTAAATCATATAAGTTTACATTATTATTAACATATTTAATGCGTAACGTAACCCTCCCCATTCTATAAACAGTTAATTTCAGTATTCGCGGTAAGTTCGGGGAACATAGCCCCCGCGAATAACGCTGGATCACTGTATTGATATTTGTATACCCTTATGAGAATACAAACCTCATATAAAATGGGTCACAAAATGATCAATTTTTAGCAACTAAAAGATCAAAAAGAATCCTTATAAACCTTTTGAGGAAAGGGGTTAACCCTTAAAACCCTTTCATTGCAACCCTGGCTACAGAGTAAGTTAACTTTTTTATTTTGGATTTATATCGGTTACAGCCTATTTTGTAATATAATAACAATTAAAATATATAATATGATGTAATTACGAAATAGTATTTTTTTATTTAAAGTTAAAACACAGATACAGACATTGATATGATAAAGAAACTCTACATTGTGCTTCGATGAGCTTGCGCAACAAAACTGCGCGTTCGTTCATTGATAGAGTGACAGAGTGACGTCATGGTCGTCATAAGTAATGCAAAACGCAAACAAGACGTCCCAAGGGAAAACTGTGTGCTTTGTGAAAATATACAGCGCTGAGCTAGACCCTGTTTTATCGATATCGTCGGAATGGTGCTTTTATATTCTACTCTTGGTTATTTCTGTTTGAATAACTGGTTTTTTTTCAATTTTTTATTATTTAATTTGAACTGTTATTCGCTATTACGGTTACTAATAATAGTGACTTGAAAAAGAAGTAATTAACTCCATTATTCAACAAAGGCGCAAACGAATTTGTTGGTTTTAGCAATTCACGAGTTTCGTCAACGAACAGATGATCATAAGAGTGGCTGATGATTTGCAACTCTCGTTAATAGTGTCCCAAAGTATACTGAGATTAACCTCAATTTTTATGTTACATCTTTATATAGTAGCTATCTTCCTTAATAAAAGAAAATCAGTATAACAATCGTTACGTTTTATTTTATCTTCAATTCATAGTTCTCTCTGCTGATATGAGGATTCTAATTTCCTATATTTAGCTTCAACCAGTAGATTTCGTACAGGGCCAAAGAGTCTGATGTTGATAAATAATATTTTTTTTATTTTCATCTCGATTCCCACAGGAATGAGATATCTTGAAACTATACTAATATATTTATATAACATCTTCATCCCATTGGACTCTCTGTAACTCAAACAGTCTGAAGAATAGAGGATATTATTTCTTACATTAAAACTTCACCAATTAGGAATCAGTGTGCATCTGACAGCTGAAGTCAGTCTAATATTCTACTTCCATATTATATTGCGCTCTCAGAGTTTTTTATATAAAAAAGAGTCTAATAATATTAGAATCTTCAGTTTTATATTTTATTTCTACGTCGTGCTATTCCAGTATCAAGCGTCTGCTGGATACTAGAGCATTATTTGTTAAGTTAAATTTTTTCGCAGAACTTTCCCAGCGACAGGCAATCTGCTAATTGTTAATAATACCATTATGTCTACCTTCATAACGTAGTACCCGCTCAGAGTTAAATGAAGCTCATAACAATATAGTCTTAATACTTGTATTAATCTTCAATCTTCATTTCTATGTGATAATGTTTTCGCCACTCAAACATTTTGCTAATATTATACTATTATTTCTTGTATTACACTTCCATTCCTCAGGACTCTTCCAGCGTCAAAGAGTCTACTGAGATTATACTATTATTTCTTGTATTATAACTCTATTCCTCAGGAATCTTCCAGCGTCAAAGAGTCTACTGAGATTATACTATTATTTCTTGTATTATAACTCTATCCCTCAGGACTCCTCCAGCGTCAAAGAGTCTACTGAGATTATACTATTATTTCTTGTATTATAACTCTATCCCTCAGGACTCCTCCAGCGTCAAAGAGTCTACTGAGATTATACTATTATTTCTTGTATTATAACTCTATTCCTCAGGAATCTTCCAGCGTCAAAGAGTCTACTGAGATTATACTATTATTTCTTGTATTATAACTCTATTCCTCAAAACTCTTACAGCGTCAAAGAGTCTACTGAGATTATACTATTATTTCTTGTATTACACTTCCATTCCTCAGGACTCTTCCAGCGTCAAAGAGTCTACTGAGATTATACTATTATTTCTTGTATTATAACCCTATTTCTCAGGACTCTTCCAGCGTCAAAGAGTCTACTGAGATTATACTATTATTTCTTGTATTATAACTCTATCCCTCAGGACTCCTCCAGCGTCAAAGAGTCTACTGAGATTATACTATTATTTCTTGTATTATAACTCTATTCCTCAGGAATCTTTCAGCGTCAAAGAGTCTACCGAGATTATACTATTATTTCTTGTATTACACTTCCATTCCTCAGGACTCTTCCAGCGTCAAAGAGTCTACTGAGATTATACTATTATTTCTTGTATTATAACTCTATCCCTCAGGAATCTTCCAGCGTCAAAGAGTCTACTGAGATTATACTATTATTTCTTGTATTATAACTCTATTCCTCAGGACTCTTCCAGCGTCAAAGAGTCTACTGAGATTATACTATTATTTCTTGTATTACACTTCCATTCCTCAGGACTCCTCCAGCGTCAAAGAGTCTACAGAGATTATACTATTATTTCTTGTAATATAACTCTATTCCTCAGGAATCTTCCAGCGTCAAAGAGTCTACCGAGATTATACTATTATTTCTTGTATTACACTTCCATTCCTCAGGACTCTTCCAGCGTCAAAGAGTTTACTGAGATTATACTATTATTTCTTGTATTATAACTCTATCCCTTAGGAATCTTCCAGCGTCAAAGAGTCTACTGAGATTAGACTGTCATTCCTTGTATTATAACTCTATCCCTCAGGACTCCTCCAGCGTGAAAGAGTCTGCCGAGATTATACTATTATTTCTTGTATTATAACTCCATTCCTCAGGAATCTTCCAGCGTCAAAGAGTCTACCGAGATTATACTATTATTTCTTGTATTACACTTCCATTCCTCAGGACTCTTCCAGCGTCAAAGAGTCTACTGAGATTATACTATTATTTCTTGTATTATAACTCTATTCCTCAGGAATCATCAGCGTCAAAGAGTCTACTGAGATTACACTATTATTTCTTGTATTATAACTCTATTCCTCAGGAATCTTCCAGCGTCAAAGAGTCTACCGAGATAATACTATTATTCCTTGTATTATAACTCTATCCCTCAGGACTCCTCCAGCGTCAAAGAGTCTACTGAGATTATACTATTATTTCTTGTATTATAACTCTATTCCTCAGGAATCTTCCAGCGTCAAAGAGTCTACTGAGATTATACTATTATTTCTTGTATTATAACTCTATCCCTCAGGTCTCCTCCAGCGTAAAAGAGTCTACCGAGATTATACTATTATTTCTTGTATTACAACTCTATCCCTCAGGACTCTTCCATCGTGAAAGAGTTTACTGAGATTAACAATTATTCCTTGTATTATAACTCTATCCCTCAGGACTCCTCCAGCGTCAAAGACTCTACTGAGATTACACTATTATTCCTTGTATTATAACTCTATCCCTCAGGACTCTTCTATCGTGAAAGAGTTTACTGAGATTATACTATTATTTCTTGTATTATAACTCTATCCCTCAGGAATCTTCCAGCGTGAAAGAGTATACTGAGATCAGACTGCCATTCCTTGTATTATAACTCTATCCCTCAGGACTCCTCCAGCGTGAAAGAGTCTGCCGAGATCATACTATTATTTCTTGCATTATAACTCTATCCCTCAGGACTCTTCCATCGTGAAAGAGTTTACTGAGATTAACAATTATTTCTTGTATTATAACTCTATCCCTCAGGAATCTTCCATCGTGAAAGAGTCTACTGAGATTAGACTATTATTTCTTCTATTATAACTCTATCCCTCAGGACTCTTCCATCGTGAAAGAGTTTACTGAGATTAACAATTATTTCTTGTATTATAACTCTATCCCTCAGGAATCTTCCATCGTGAAAGAGTCTACTGAGATTAGACTATTATTTCTTGTATTATAACTCTATCCCTCAGGACTCTTCTATCGTGAAAGTGTTTTCTGAGATTAACTATTATTTCTTGTATTATAACTCTATTCCTCAGGAATCTTCCATCGTGAAAGAGTTTACTGAGATTAACAATTATTTCTTGTATTATAACTCTATCCCTCAGGACTCTTCCGTCGTGAAAGAGTTTACTGAGATTAACAATTATTCCTTGTATTATAACTCTATCCCTCAGGACTCCTCCAGCGTGAAAGAGTTTGCCGAGATCATACTATTATTTCTTGTATTATAACTCTATCCCTCAGGACTCTTCTATCGTGAAAGAGTTTACTGAGATTAACTATTATTTCTTGTATTATAACTCTATCCCTCAGGAATCTTCCAGCGTGAAAGAGTATACCGAGATCAGACTGTCACTCCTTGTATTATAACTCTATCCCTCAGGACTCCTCCAGCGTGAAAGAGTCTGCCGAGATCATACTATTATTTCTTGTATTATAACTCTATCCCTCAGGACTCTTCCATCGTGAAAGAGTTTACTGAGATTAACAATTATTTCTTGTATTATAACTCTATCCCTCAGGAATCTTCCATCGTGAAAGAGTCTACTGAGATTAGACTATTATTTCTTGTATTATAACTCTATCCCTCAGGACTCTTCCATCGTGAAAGAGTTTACTGAGATTAACAATTATTCCTTGTATTATAACTCTATCCCTCAGGACTCCTCCAGCGTGAAAGAGTCTGCCGAGATCATACTATTATTTCTTGTATTATAACTCTATCCCTCAGGACTCTTCCATCGTGAAAGAGTTTACTGAGATTAACAATTATTTCTTGTATTATAACTCTATCCCTCAGGAATCTTCCATCGTGAAAGAGTCTACTGAGATTAGACTGTCACTCCTTGTATTATAACTCTATCCCTCAGGACTCTTCCATCGTGAAAGAGTTTACTGAGATTAACAATTATTCCTTGTATTATAACTCTATCCCTCAGGACTCCTCCAGCGTGAAAGAGTCTGCCGAGATCATACTATTATTTCTTGTATTATAACTCTATCCCTCAGGACTCTTCCATCGTGAAAGAGTTTACTGAGATTAACAATTATTTCTTGTATTATAACTCTATCCCTCATGAATCTTCCATCGTGAAAGAGTCTACTGAGATTAGACTGTCACTCCTTGTATTATAACTCTATCCCTCAGGACTCCTCCAGCGTGAAAGAGTCTGCCGAGATCATACTATTATTTCTTGTATTATAACTCTATCCCCCAGGACTCTTCCATCGTCAAAGAGTTTACTGAGATTAACAATTATTTCTTGTATTATAACTCTATCCCTCAGGAATCTTCCATCGTGAAAGTGTCTACTGAGATTAGACTATTATTTCTTGTATTATAACTCTATAGCCCTCAGTACTTTTCCAGTGTCAGAGTCTGCTGAGATTACACTATTATCTATTATTTCTTCCTCCATGTCGTAATGTACTATAAAAATAAAACGAGTCTAATGATGAAAGAACCTTAATTTTTTTTATTTTAGTGCCCTACCAAAGTCGATCAGTCTGCTGAGGATAGACTCTTGTTTCCTTTGAACAACTCCTCTAGGATCCATTATAACTCCTCAAGGAACCGACTATTGAGATAACAATTGTTTCTTGCATTACATACGTTATCTTGTTTTCTCACAGAATAGAAGAGTTCTGAAACAATTTTACTAAAAATCTTTCTTGTATTATATGCCCATTCTTTAGTCACTCCATGCCTTAAACGGTCGATCTGGGCAATTTTTTTATTATTATTTTTTTAAATAATATGTGTCCATCTTGTGGTGCTCTACTCAAAGAGTCAGCTAAAGTTAAACTATTATTTGTTGCATAATACCTTTCTTCCATTAGAACTTTCCCAGCTACACTTATCAGCTGAGATTAGACTAGTATATATCTTCCTTCATACATTAGTGTCTCTCGGAATAAAAAGAAACCATATTCTTATAGTTTAATTTCTATGTCAAACGGTCTGCTGATCTTATTTCGTGTAATATAGCTCCTACATAAGGTGCATTTCCAACTCAAATAAACGTAACATTAGGATTAGTAAAAAACGGCTAATAATATAAGAATCTTCATTATTGTATTTTATTTCTGCGTCGTAGTGTTCTCCAAACTCTGATGAGACTAGAGGCCTTCTGTTATTTCTTATTTGCATTTTCCTCCCTGAGGACTCTCCCAGTGTCGAACTCTGATGAGACTATAGGCCTACTGTTATTTCTCACTTTGCATCTTCCTCCCTGAGGACTGTCCCAGCGTCAAACACTCTACAGAGACTAGCCATTTGTTTCTTATATTATAGCTCACATCTTCTTTTGCTCTCCTAGAATAAAAAAGATCAAAAACATTGTACTGAAAACATTATTTTCCTTCTTATTTTTATTTTCATCTCGTAATAATTCGAGCTTCGAATGGTCTACTCAGCTGAGCTTTAAATATTGTATTTTAAGCCCATCTCCTGATGATTTCGAAATGTTAAACAGTCTGTTCAAATAAACTCTTATTTATAGTATTTAATTTTAAATATTAATAATTTTCTGGGCTTAATAAATCTGGTAACATTATAAATTATGTATTGTACTTAATTCATTTCACAGTGTTTCCTAGAGATGTAGTCTTTTAATTTTTATTTTTTGCATTTTCTTTCTTTGTTTTGTGCAAATGTTTCTTTTTCTCTTACGATATGTAACAGACTGTCGAAATTAGAATATATTTCTTTATTTTATAATATTTTCTTCTAATCAAAGAGTTTTCTCAAGTAGGAAACTGTTTTATTATGTTTTTTTCCATCTGGATTCGATTACATATTGTCAAATAATGTGCTTAGCTCAGAAATGTTTATTTGTATAGGCTATATTGTCTTTATGTCTTAATGATCCAACAATGCCAAAAAATCTGCTCAGCACCAAATGTTTTTTTCAACTCCTATAATCATCCAACGTCAAAGATCTGTTCCAGGCAAATTTTTATATTTACAATATTATTTTTATATTGACAGATAAAACCATATTTTATTTAATCTGCATAGACTTAAGCAATTTTATACTTTAAATGGCGTCTCTTGTCGCTTTCTTTGTAAAGTCACGAAGGGGACCAAACATTAAATAAATGTATTTTCTTTCCAACTATAATTTTTTTACAAAGTAATAATTATAGGTTTAAACGGTGTCTGTAGAATTAATCTACAGAATGTAAATAAGGTGTAAATATTTTGTATTTACTTCTTTTTTGTATATTTCGACACATAATGTGAACGACAATATAAAAATAGTAAGTTGTAAAAGTTTATTCCTGGGTTTTGGTACCGAAAGAAGCAGACATGACTTCTGTTAGTCGCTAAGTTATCATGCATCACACTCGGAATAATTGGTGACCTCCGAGACATGATGTTTTCAGCTTGTATAGTACGCGCCAGGTAAAAAATCAATACTGGTGCCCTACCCGGGTTGAAAGGTCATTGCAAAGCCAGAGAACTCTAGCGCCGATTTGCTAAACCAGCTTGCTCTTTATCTTAGTACATCTAAAATGTAGGTTTAATATTTATTAATTACAGTGCATAAATATAATATAATATACCACTACAATTTACTTTATCTTTTTCCACTTTTAATTTTTAAAACAGATTCTATGAAATTTCTACATTTTTATAATTTACCCCACAATTTAAATTGTTTATTCTTAGTCGAAACATCATACGTCGTTAACAGAACCCTAACTTGAGACTATAACAGTGGTTAATCCCTGTACAGATGTTGGCATGCTATGGCTCTACCCTGGAAACTGGGGCAGTAAGCTTATTACAGACCTTACTCATTACTGTGGTTACATCTTGAAGAGTGGGACAGTGGGCTAATTTAATTACAGATTGTGTTCAATGTCTCTGAACACACATTTAAGAACTGGGAAAGAGAGCTAATCTTATAACAAATAAATGATGCTCAATCCCTCTGAAGATATCATGAAAGCTGGGCAGTAATATCATCTTATGATGGTTTTCAATGTTTCTATTCTCGTCATGAAATCTTGTGCAGAAGCTAATCTTAAGACAGAAGCCTCTCAATACTCTGACATAAACCTGAGTATTAGGCCAACCATTTGGCTGACATTACTTGCCAAGATTTAAAGACTGACACAGAAACAAAACTGGCCTTGGGAACATTTGCCAATATTTTAGACTAATATGTTTTCTGCCGGATCGCTTGGTTCGTGAGGATTAACTAGAGTAATCCTATCGAGCCATAAGACAGCAAAGATACTTTCATTCTCTGAATGACATGCCCCTTCATTTGTATAATGCTTTAGAATATTTTAATATTATTATTTCAAAAGGGAACTATTTTAAAAAAATTTCTTATTTTTAAAAGTGGACTGCAATACAAATAGATTGTACAGCCTTGTGTATCAGTTTGCGTAACGAAATCAATGGGATAAAGACTGCAGTCTTTCAATATAACACGATCAGGATTAATCTAAAAATGAAGAAAAATAACGCCACCAAAATAAATAAAGGAAACTATTTACATATCTTACAATAAAATTTAAATTAATCACTTATCTATTCTGAATTATTTATTCATCACGTACTGTTTGCTTCCTGTGCTTCTGTTTGCGTTCAAGCAGGTAACTGAGTTTTTTTTAATATGAACATCGCTGCGCTCCGTGTTGGTACAATCAGTAAATTGGGTTTAAAAAAATAAATATTAAAACAACTCCACTCAGAGACCGACTGTTTGCCTACAAGCTTTGTATTCAATATAAAATGTAACGGCTTGGCAATTTCGTGTCTGCCTAAACGAGTTAGATATTTACATGATAATGCCGAACTTTACATTTGCTTTGCCAATCGAAGCGTTTACATTTCAATGAAGACAGAGTGCGCTGGGCGATATAATCTCATTATTCAGGTAGTTAGACACAACTCTATATTTCGTTCATGTGTAAGAAAAAGGAAATAATTGGAGGGTGCATGCCCCTACCGCGCCCCAATTAGACTGTGGTATAAGGGATGTTGCTGCGGCTTTGTTTTACTTGTTTTTTTTTCATTGTTTAAATCCCTAATGTTTTCTTTAGGTTTCTGTCCAAAACCGATTGATTTACTTGAGTGCCATTAATCCATGCCTTCTTTACTGTTTATATTTGTATTCCTCGTGCGTTTGTCATGGTGGTGAATCAATTATTTATTGTGGTAGCTTCTCATGATAACGCATAAACGTTTTATTGTAGTAGAGTACGCACAGCACTTCATGGAGATGCATGCAGAGGTTGACATCAGGAAGCACAGTTTGCCATTCTGGTGGACAAAACGTTTGTCGTGGTGGTGCACAAAAAGCTTTTCGTGATAACGCATAAGCGTTTCGTTGTGGTAGAGCATACACAGCCGTACATGGAGATGCATGCAGAGTTTGCCGTCAGGGAGCACAGTTTGCCATTCTGGTGGGCAAAACGTTTGTCGTGGTGGTGCACAAAAAGCTTTTCGTGATAACGCATAAGCGTTTCGTTGTGGTAGAGCATACACAGCCGTACATGGAGATGCATGCAGAGTTTGCCGTCAGGAAGCACAGTTTGCCATTCTGGTGGACAAAACGTTTGTCGTGGTGGTGCACAAAAAGCTTTTCATGATAACGCATAAACGTTTCGTTGTGGTAGAGCACACACAGCCGTACATGGAGATGCATGCAGAGTTTGCCACCAGGAAGCACAGTTTGCCATTCTAGTGCACATACAGTTTTATAGTGGTAGTTTACAAATTGTTTAACATTGTGATGCAGAAATAGTATGTTGATATGGCGCAAATTAGTTTGCTATGGTGAATCACAACTGTAAGTAAGCACTATACATTCTATCGTTCCATGTGTAAATTAATTTCAATGTTTTTATGTTAACGTGAAAGCACATATAGGGGTTGAGATATTAAAGTAGAATTTTATCTACGATTAAGGTATGAATATGGAAATTTCCTGCCACTGACTCGCGTATGCATTGGCCTCTCTCCTGAAGAAAAGTCGGTGCCAAGATGATAGACAGCTGGCTACCCACTATCTGGGACTAATCCATCTCCTTATGCTTACCAGCCACTAGCCCCTACTTATCTCGTATTCACACCAAACCCATTGTTGCCAGGGTCGGCTTCGGAATTTATTTTTTTGGTACGCAAAGCTTAGCTATCGCTCACCCCCAGGTATTGTTTAAAATTTAAACGGTGCGTTTGAGGGCATTTTTATTCTCAGGCAAATAGATACAATAGGCTTAACAGTACTATTTGCTATTCTATTGTAGCTTTGGGCAATCTAAAGTTCGCTATAATATTATGAGCATTTTTAAATCTCGGATATATGCACACACACACACACACACACACACACACACACACACACACACACACACACACACACACACACACACATATATATATATATATATATATATATATATATATATATACACACAAACACATACATACACACAAACAAACAAATAAACAAACACACACACACACACACACATACACACACACACACACACACACACACACACACATATATATGTATATATATATATAAGTATACGTATATATCATTTTATCTTTTTGACAATTAAGGATTTTAAAAATATAAAAAAGTTGGGCCTTTGCTAAACAAAGCGAGTCTTGTATTTGCTCTGTTTGTGGTTGTAGGTCGGGCTGCCCAAAGTCCCGGTGCCAGACCTGGAGACCACGATGCAACGATACATTGCAACATTGCAGCCGATCCTGACAGCGCAGCAGCTGGAGTACACGAAGGGACTCGTTCAGACATTCTGCGCCCCACATGGGCCTGGCCCCAAAATACAAGAGCAGTTGTTCATCAGGCAGCAGAACATGGATAACTGGGTAGGTTGAATGTTTATGCTCAAATACAGTCGAAAATCTAAATATATACCGTTTCATATTTTCACTATAAAAATTATATTTTTGTATTATGTAACCATCAATATATATTTAAATGTAGGTCTTAAATATTATTCTTGTATATTTTCTTCAAGAACAAGGAACCCAACGTCAAATACACAACGAGTACAGTGTATCATTGGTTTTTTTCTTTTCTGTGACTAGGAACTGATGTTAATACAGTTTACTTCACAGTTTCCATAGCCAGGACAGCTATGCCAGCCTAATTTTTTTTATTACTGATGCTAAAATCGTACATAGCACTCAAGCATTCGTCCGAAAACAGCTGTTTTTGCCGTAATCAACTTGGCTTAAACAAATGAAATTTATATTATATGCGTGATGTCTAACATTTTTTAAGAGTGCTGCTGGGAGTGATGAGAAAACAAATTAATTTTAACAAGGTTTGGTAATTAATAGCAATTTGAAGCCACTATGGCGTATTTTTTTAGTTTAAATAAATAAAACTTCTGCCACAAATAAAACTTTCTATTTAAAACATTCACAAATAAAACTTTTCAGTTGAACCGTGTCACAAATAAAGCTTTTTATTAAAACCCTTAAACAAATAAAAGTTTTTATTTAAAACCTTAAGCAAATAAAATTTTTTATTAAAACCCTTCCACAGTTAAAAGTTTCTCTTTAAGCTCTCCACAAATAAAAGTTTTTATTCAAACCTTTAAACAAATAAACGCTTTTTTTATTAAACCCCTTTCACAAATAAAACTTTTTATATAAACCCTTGAAAGGATTTAAATAAAAAGTTTTATTTGTGGATAAGATGTTTTAGTTATTTAAATTTGGTATTGAGCTGATTTAACGTTTGATATGAAAATAAAGATTTCGGGTTTTCTTAAAACTGTTTACTGAATAAAACATGTTGTGTGTTGTAAGGAACTAAAGTGGAGTGGGCCGACCTTGCCCTGTCAGATAACCTTGAGGATTTTCAGGTCACTCCATGCTACAACCACAGCTTGACTAAATTTATAACTAGATCATTTTATAAGCAATAGCAAAATAAAACTTAATTATAAAAATAAAAATTATATGAACAGTAATTAAAATTTTTATTAATGCGAGTCAAAAGAAAAAGAATATGTTAAAAAGCTGTATTTAGAACCAAGTTCTCACATAAGCAATAACGTGGCAAAATCTATAGAAAATGAAATGTGTTCGTAATAATGACCCCTTTTTGTGCCATTCGGAGCTTAGGAGAGGCAGACTAGAATCTTTGCATGGGACATACGGCATTCAAGGAAGGTAATGCGGCCAGAATCCAGTTTTAACCGCATTTAATTTCCTATTCTAGATACTCATATCACCCAGTCATGTTAACATGGTGACTGAAAAAGAGCTAAGAGTTAAAGTGTTTTGGTGACTTCAGGGATTCTCGGTGCGCCGAGCGGGCTACCCCCCATAATATGACAGTTTTAACATCCGAATTAGAAGTGGTCACAAAAACAGCGGTCCGTGGTAATGGCATGTGCCCAACTGAGCATAGTAGATGGCCAGCACTGGAATGACGCAAATCTTTCCATTCATTTCATTGTGGACATGATTCTCCTCGAATTCTAAAGTAACATAATGAATTGTAATTAAGCTTACCGACTCTCATAATTTTGAGATGCTCGCAGTTAATCGTATTTCCGCTCCATTAAACTTTTTAGTGAACCCTGCTATTCAAAACTCTAACTTCTTATTTTAACTGAAAATTGTTAATAAATGTAGTTTCAACTCATACTTGCTACAAAATAAAATGATACCAAACAACCCAAAGTTTACTTTTGTGTAATCTAATAAAACATATTCTGAAACTTATTACAAACTACTAAAGTAAACATATGTTGTTTGGTATCATTTTTGAGCCAGGCATGTTAAAAGAGAAAATATTAACCCTCGTCACTTTTGCATCACTGAGCAGAATCTTTAATAACTTATGACCTCGACGTTGAGGATACTCGGCATTGGGGAGACGCCATGAACCTCAAGTTAGGTTCAAGTGTTTTTTTACTAGAACTCTCGCCTCCATTAAAACTACCACTGAACTATATAATAAAAATTTCCGAAATAATTAAATAATTAGGTGAATTGATAAAGAAATATGGATGTCTTTGTATGAAAGAAAATTTCAGTTGTAGCATGGGCCTATTACGGAGTCTGATTTAATAAACAGGGTCAAAACTAAGCTGGACAATCTTACTGGGAGATAAAATGAAAATCGAGCAATAAATTCATTCTAAAAACAATTTTTACAATTCAAAACTAGAACACTAACTATTTGAAATAATTTTATGTGATTAATAATAAAGGAAATCCGCTGACTACAAATATTAGTTTATACACATTTCGGTTACCAAGTAGCCATCCTCAGAGGCATGAGACCTCATCAGAGTATGGTGTACCATGCCTCTGAGGGTGGTTACTTGGTAACCAAAATGTACATCAGGTTAGAATTAAAATATTTGTGGTTAGAGGTTTTTGTGTATTATTTATTACAAATGCTAAACATTTTAACTACAACCATAAACAACTCTCTTCAACGGATAAGATACACTAAATGTATCTAAATTATGCTTAGTTTGTATATTTCTAAATTTTTCTTATCCATAGAATTATGTTTTGTAAAAAAAAATGTAAATATAAAAATTAAAATAAGTTATTAAAAATTTTGTAAGTTACAATAAAAATATTGAAAAGAACCCCAATACCACAAAAATAATCAAAAATAACAAATAAGACAAGTTACTTAAGATTAAACCCTTATGTACATTTCGATGACCATGTCATCATCATCAGAGGGTCTAGTTACAAAACACAATCTAGCACACAAGAAGTTACAAACTAGAATGATCTATATCATCATTCTAGTTTGTAACTTCTTGTGTGCTAGATTGTGTTTTGTAACTAGACCCTCTGATGATGATGACATGGTCATCGAAATGTACATAAGGGTTTAATCTTAAGTAACTTGTCTTATTTGTTATTTTTGATTATTTTTGTGGTATTGGGGTTCTTTTCAATATTTTTATTGTAATATATTGTACCACTGTGCTCTTGATATTGTGAATTTTGTAAGTGTTTAAAATCTTACTTTGTAGCAATACAAAAACATACCAGGACTCTACCTAGATCTGAGCTTTAAAACTAAGATGTAATTGATTTTCCAGCAGTGTGTACGTTAGGTTGATTTAAGCTCTTAGAAAGTTTTCATAGCGTAAAGAAGGTGGCAATGTTTTGTTTCTTGGGGTAGCAGGGATGCTAACAGGGGAGTGCCATGCTTCGGGACATCGTTATATATGGTAAGTGTGGCCAAATTGTTTGATCACTGGGTCGGAAAGAAATGAAGAGGAGGGCGCGGGGATTAGGCTGTATAATTGGATACACTGGGTAAGTACAAGCCGGGGGCGAAATATTTACCCTTCAATTTAGGAATGCAAATATTTTGATCGAGTTGATTTTTTTTAATGAACAGTATTTCATATTCATATCTACAAAAAGGCTATACATAACAAAAGATTGTGATGATTTTCAAAAAATCAATTAAAAAAATAAGGAACAGAGGTGATTTAACAGTGTCCTAGTGAGGAAGAACTTAAGGAAATCAAGTAACCCTGCTAACTGTAATGAGAATGTGGCGGCAACGTGAAGCTCTCAGCTCTGTCGTTTCCCGCCTTTTCACTGCCGTCAATAAAACTGGATTGACTAGGCAGGCTTTTGAAAGCCGAGATGAGTGGGGCTCGAGTGGCCTGCTATTGTTTGGTCAAGCACTCGCCTAAATCCAATTTAACACTGAACTTTGTTTTAATACTTACGTTTATTGTTTCAAGGGTGGTAAGTAGGGAACAATAATGTTAGTTGTTCTGTAAAAAACTACCCCTAGGTAGTGGCCAAAGCGTTATGATTAAGTTGATAAGTTTCGGAAATGTTTTTATAAAATCTTGTAACATACACACTCAAGGCTCCACAATTTTACGAATAAAACTTGTATTAAGGTACATTCAGTAATAAGAAAACAATTGTTTAAGATTTTTTCCTCAATTTGACTCCTCTACTTTTCTTTAATGGAATAGAATAGTTTAATAACAACTCAAATGTAAATTTAAAAGGACTGACGTTTTGTGGTAGTTTTTCATATTTTCTAACCCCAAGCTTGACAAAAAGAATTGCTGTTGATTTCGAAAATATATAATTCAACCTCCCTAAAGCAACAAGCTTAATTATCTCAAATGATATTTTGGCAACCCTCGCCGGGGAGAGGGGTTGTAGTAATTACATAATTATATCCCCTTCCCCGGGCCAAATCTAAATTATGCCATCATTGCAACAACCAATGACTAGTGCTAATTCAATTAGGGATCCCGGCCACATCAAATTCCTATAAATTATAAATACAGTATTCATACTTGTCGATATGGGACAAGAATTCACATTTATAATAAGAACTTGGTGTTACCGAAATCCATACAAACAGCGCTAGATTTAACCCATTTACAGTATGTGACTGAGAGAACTGACAGAAACGTTGTGTGGATCTATAATCACACATATTTGGACGGTTAATTTTATTAAATATAAAAACAAAATACTGTCTATGTTATTACCTTTATACATGATCCAATTAAAAGAGACCATTTTAGAAGTAAAACTACTGCAAAGATGTTTAGATCATTTATGTAAACTCATTTTGCTAAAATTTTTAAATGAATACCATAATAACGAAAACTCCCTGCTTACCTGTTTATACAATTATTGCTAGTTACACTTATTACCCTACACTGCTTCCCTCCTTAAACAATTAATACTGCTTACGTCGAGTTCCACACTGCTTACTTCCTTAAACAATTAAAGCCCATTTCCCTTAGTTCCTGCACAATTTAATCTCGTACAAAATGAAAGCCTGTTACACCTTATTCCCTAACTGCTTAAGTCTTACAAATTAATGCTATTCACTCTTAGTTTACTCAATATTCTTATGCTTACCTCCTTGTACAAATGAAGCCTGTTACATCTTATTCCCTATCTGCTTAAGTCATACAAATTAATGCTAAACACTCTTAGTTTACTCAATATTCTTATGCTTACCTCCTTGTACAAATGAAGCCTGTTACATCTTATTCCCTATCTGCTTAAGTCATACAAATTAATGCTAAACACTCTTAGTTTACTCAATATTCTTATGCTTACCTCCTTGTACAAATGAAGCCTGTTACACCTTATTCCCTAACTGCTTAAGTCTTACAAATTAATGCTATTCACTCTTAGTTTACTCAATATTCTTATGCTTACCTCCTTGTACAAATGAAGCCTGTTACATCTTATTCCCTATCTGCTTAAGTCATACAAATTAATGCTAAACACTCTTAGTTTACTCAATATTCTTATGCTTACCTCCTTGTACAAATGAAGCCTGTTACATCTTATTCCCAATCTGCTTAAGTCTTACACATTAATGCTAGTCACACTTAGTTTACTCAATATTCTTATGCTTACCTCCTTGTACAATTAAAACATGTTACACCTTATTCCCTAACTGCTTAAGTCTTACAAATTAATGCTAGTCACACTTAGTTTACTCAATATTCTTATGCTTACCTCTTTGTACAATTAAAGCCTGCTACACCTTATTCCCTAACTGCTTAAGTCTTACAAATTGATGCTAGTCACTCTAAGTTTACTCAATATTCTTATGCTTACCTCCTTGTACAATTAAAGCCTGTTACACCTTATTCCCTATCTGCTTAAGTCTTACAAATTAATGCTAGTCACACTTAGTTTACTCAATATTCTTATGCTTACCTCCTTGTACAATTGAAGCCTGTTACACCTTATTCCCTAACTGCTTAAGTCTTACAAATTAATGCTAGTCACTCTTAGTTTACTCAATATTCTTATGCTTACCTCCTTGTACAATTACACCTTATTCCATAACTGATTAAGTCTTACAAATTAATGCTAGTCACACTTAGTTTACTCAATATTCTTATGCTTACCTCCTTGTACAATTGAAGCCTGTTACACCTTATTCCCTAACTGCTTAAGTCTTACAAATTAATGCTAGTCACACTTAGTTTACTCAATATTCTTATGCTTACCTCCTTGTACAAATGAAGCCTGTTACATCTTATTCCCTATCTGCTTAAGTCTTACAAATTAATGCTATTCACTCTTAGTTTACTCTATATTCTTATGCTTACCTCCTTGTACAAATGAAGCCTGTTACATCTTATTCCCTATCTGCTTAAGTCATACAAATTAATGCTAAACACTCTTAGTTTACTCAATATTCTTATGCTTACCTCCTTGTACAAATGAAGCCTGTTACATCTTATTCCCAATCTGCTTAAGTCTTACAAATTAATGCTAGTCACTCTTAGTTTACTCAATATTCTTATGCTTACCTCCTTGTACAATTAAAGCCTGTTACACCTTATTCCCTATCTGCTTAAGTCTTACAAATTAATGCTAGTCACACTTAGTTTACTCAATATTCTTATGCTTACCTCCTTGTACAATTGAAGCCTGTTACACCTTATTCCCTAACTGCTTAAGTCTTACAAATTAATGCTAGTCACTCTTAGTTTACTCAATATTCTTATGCTTACCTCCTTGTACAATTGAAGCCTGTTACACCTTATTCCCTATCTGCTTAAGTCTTACAAATTAATGCTAGTCACACTTAGTTTACTCAATATTCTTATGCTTACCTCCTTGTACAATTGAAGCCTGTTACACCTTATTCCCTAACTGCTTAAGTCTTACAAATTAATGCTAGTCACTCTTAGTTTACTCAATATTCTTATGCTTACCTCCTTGTACAATTGAAGCCTGTTACACCTTATTCCCTAACTGCTTAAGTCTTACAAATTAATGCTAGTCACTCTTAGTTTACTCAATATTCTTATGCTTACCTCCTTGTACAATTACACCTTATTCCATAACTGATTAAGTCTTACAAATTAATGCTAGTCACACTTAGTTTACTCAATATTCTTATGCTTACCTCCTTGTACAATTAAAGCCTGTTACACCTTATTCCCTAACTGCTTAAGTCTTACAAATTGATGCTAGTCACACTTAGTTTACTCAATATTCTTATGCTTACCTCCTTGTAGAATTGAAGCCTGTTGAAAATATTTTTCCCATTACGTACCAATTTATAAAATAAAACAATTTACACATAGTTAGAAAAAACAGTTTAAAAAATCATTAAATTTAAATCCAAAAATTAAAAACACATTGTCACAAAATAAATGTAAAGAAATCAATTCGAATTCGATGCAATAGCTCACAATACAATCAGAGAATGCAGCATCAATCCAACATTGCTTTGACTTGTAATGCAGTCATACCACAATACCAACTTTAAATTTTACGTGCAATCGAATAATAAGCCATTTGACATAATATGTTGCAAACTTGTTATTTTAATTATCACATTGTCCATTTTTATATTAACGATTTGCTATAACCCTTCTTCTGTAAACTGTTGACATTGTTTTAACCAAATTGATGCTATTTATTATGGCCATGATCTTTTCAAAAACATTTTTTTTTTTAGGATTTGTTATAACGTTACATTAATGTTCATCACTTCTTGTGCTTAAAAAAGCCATTTGGGAGACGTTTTGTAGTAATTACATAGAATTACATTTGATGAACTGATAATAAACAGTACTATATAATTAGTCTGTAATACTATTGTTTTATTATATATTTGAGTACATGTTTCTTGCTTTCCTACATTACAATATTTTTCTTTGTTGGCGCGTTTCGGATTAACTCCATTCTCAAAACTTTAATAGTAAGTAATTTCTATAAGAAGAGTACTATTAACGTGTTGAGAATGGAGTTATTCTAAAACGCGTTTACAACTCAATTTTACTGGATATGAAATAATAACAGTATTTTAATTTTGAAATTCATAGCAAGAATCTACTAACGTATTTACGACAAACAATAAGTTAGCCCTAAAATTCTTTCAATTTCTTCACATTTTCTTAAACTTTTTAACTACCATAGGGCTAATGTTTTTAAAAAATTTTTAGTTGTTTTTATTAACGTGATTTTTAATGTTGTTTGATTTGAAAAAATATTAACAGTGCTGTTTCTGTCGTTATTTTTTCAATAAGTACAGTAGAACTCCAACTATCCAAATTAATTCGGACTGGACCTTATCCGGATGAACAAAAATTCGGGTCGATAGGTTTTTTCTGAAAAGGGGTCTATTTTAATTAATTTTTTTATATGTTTGTTGCAAAAGGAAGAAAATACCATTTTTTTCATATTTTTTTCTTAACTTCTGACGTTTTTCGCAAAGAATCGACCTCGAAATTGAGTTTCCCATGGAACGTTGTTACAAAAACCACTCGAAACGGCATTTTCTAATGCTTTATTTTTTGCTTCTTTCATTGATTTGCTTCAAGAACATTTATTTTCATTTTCACGCACTGACACGAATTTTAAAAGTGTAGGTTTGATTTTTTTATATCTGAAATCGTTGATTGTCCAACACCGTACATCTCAGCCTAATGTTTACCCGTAACCCTTCATCTGGTCGATCTATAATTAGTTTATCTGCTAACAATAAGGCAACTCACTTTCTTTTAGAAGCCATGATGGACAACGAAACTCACAATCAAAGCAACGGACACACTGACTGACTAACTAAAACGAATAGTAACAGGATGGTCACCTGGCGACGGCCAACAAACTGCTCTGAGACGGTGCTCGGCATCCAATGTTTGCGCGGCGCGTACACTAGCTTCGTCGAGAAAATACCAATAGCACAACTTGGCAGATTCATTATTTTTGAATTCGGAGTACGTTTCTACGATTAATTTTTTTCTTAACCTCTGAGAATTACTTTGTATATTTTTTCCTGAAAATCTTTAATCGATTCGGATAATCAGAGAGTCGTGTAGTCAGAGCTCGGGTAATTGGGGTTCACTGTAAATCTAAAAAATAGTTTTTAACTACTTAGCTAAGTGAATACGTAATTGCTTACTTGCTGACGCGTTTCAAAACAGTACTCTATTAGTAGAGTGTTAGCTTCGTAAAAGAGTCGACTGTTTTGAAACGCGTCAGCAAGTAAGCAATTACGTATTCACTTAGTTAAAAAGTTTAAAATTAGTTTCATCAGTGAATTCAAGATGATATTACATCAAGAAACTTTAAAAAACAGTGTTTTCTAAAACAATTATCTATATTGTCCCTGTCTATTTGATGTTCATTATTATTTTTCTTTTGTTCAGAAATATTATAATGTTATTTCTGAACATATTAAAAAACTTACTAATGAACATCATATAGACTGGGATAATTTACATAAGGAAAGAGATTGGAAAAAGAGGGATATTGCTGAAGTGTGTTGTATAAAGAAACAAGGAATAAATTCATTGAATAAAATGACAGAATTAAATTATTTTCCAAATGCATATGAATCTTTAATAGGGAAAATATAAGTGAAATTTAACATTTTTTAATATAGTTTTTTTATCTATCTAGGTATTGTATGTATTATATTGATTGTGTTGTTTAATATTTAAATGGTTCCTTTGTTAATAATAGTATGGAAGGGTTGGAGTATGTATCTGCGATTTTTCTGCATTAATTGTGATTACAATTTGACTCGTTTTAGCGTGCAATTTGACTTGTAAATGTGAATATTTATTAAAAGTAGTAAAATCTTCGATTTTAATTTAGATAAAAGTGTTGGTGGAGATTTTTATAAATTGTAAGCTATTGTTTAATATTAGACTAATAAATTTTTAGCTCTTAAAGACGTAGAGTATTTGTAAAAACATGAATTGATCTGTGATCTGTCAAAACAACTTTGAATAGTTATTAACAGACATTAAATAAAGTTATGCTGTTTTTCTTATGTTTACTTAACAGTCCCCTTTCTTCATATTCCTGAATTAACTTTTTTGTTATGCATTAAATATCGTCGTATTCTTGTGATATGATGAGTTGATCATCCGCAACGTACAACGTGCACATAATATTATTGTTGATAGGTATCGCATGTTTTTTTTCATTTACGGTTATAAACTTTAATGTCTTTTCGAGGTTAATCTTGATCATGTCGGCGACCTTGCTGAAGGACCTTGCCTCAGACCTTTGTTGATTTGGAATCCCTTCGATAAACTATTGCCACCTTTACTCTTGCAATAGCGCCCGTATGTATTGGTTTTGCTGCTTTTATTAATTATTGTACTTATGTTGCTTTTCTCCCATGTGTCCCTTAGTGTATTTAATGAGATACTGTCTTACACTTTTCTCTATTCCCTATTTAATAAGTTAGGAATATTTTTTTGTAACGGCTACTTTCTTTTCTATAATAAAATCGATACTCTACAATAGATCTTCCTGCTCTGAAACCCGATAATTCTTCACCTTCTACATCCTTATATTCATTTTCTATTCTGTTTTTAACTAATTTTCCTGTTAGTCTATTGAGTCTCGTAAGCAATGCCTCTGTAGATTTTCACGGCCTTTCCGTTTTTCTTTTTATGTAGGGTAGATAAGTTATGAATAAGGTCCTCAATCTTCTGGGATTTCTGTTCCGTTAATGCAATTTTTGAAATGTTTGTCTACGGGTTCATATAGTTTTCTTGTAGCGTGTTTTATAAGTTCAGCCGAGATATTTCCCGGGCGACGTTTTGTTATTATTTAACGAGTTACACACTTCTTCCACTTCTTTTGTTGTTACTCGTATATGTGTGATGCTAAGATATTTATATTTTTGGTTTCATTGTTTTTCATAAATTATGTTCTATCTTCTTTAAGAGGTTTTTCAAAATGCTTTCCCATTTATCAGGTGTGGTTGTTAATATTATATCTCTTTTCTTATCTTGTCGCAACCATTTTAATACTCTAAAACTTTCTGTCCTTCTTCCACCTAGATGTGCGGTCATCATACTAAATTGTTGTGAAGCTTCATTTTTCTCTTGAAATATCATTCTTTGCCCTCTAGCTTCTTCCCAAAGCATACCATTTTACCGGTGCTGGTATTGTGATTTATATTAACCAATTTCTGATATTTTCTCTTTTATTATCTATTTCTCGTTCTACACCTTTGCCTTTCAAATAAGAGAGTCTTTTCTGCTGCTTTATTTTACATCCAAAGCCTTTATCCTACCTCCTGAAGACACGGTTTTAAGTTGTAGTAATCCTCTTGTTATCACTGAATTTTACATTTCCAATTTTTTATCCAATCTACCTCCTGTGGTTATCTCACGCCCTCCTGTTCTAAGCTGTTGAGGTTGTATCCTTTTCTGTTCTTGTCAATATTTTCTATTAATCTTTTATTTCTTTTGGTTTGGCTATTCCAAATGTGATCTTGGCTTTTAGCAGGTGATGATCACTGCCACAAGCCTCTATATACCCTAACATTCTGTATAATCAATTACAGATTTTATGAGTTCCATGAGAGATTTTAATGCTCCGTATTTTGTGCTCACGGTTAGTTTTGATGTCCACATGCGATTTTCATTTCGTATTGTTTACATAAAGATATTAGTCTGGTACCACTTTTAAGTATGGAATCCTCGCCAAATTCACCATAATTGAATTATGGTGTTTTCTCCTGTTCTGCTGCATAAATTACCCGATATTATGAACTCTCATTTTCTACTGACTTTTATGACTTAAAGGATGAATTTTGAATTAAGTAGTCAAAGACATCCTTTTTAACGCAGACAAGTGCATCCTCATGAGTTTGTGCCATATGATAGTTAAGTTAATTTTTATCAATCTTTTACTGACCGCCCCTCAAATATTTATATATTTCCTTAGTTACTTGCGAATGAGAATAGTTATTCCTATTGAGCTCTTTTATCCTTTGTTAGCCTTTGGAAAGACTCTAATCTTTCCAGATCCTTGATCTTTCGTTTCATTTCGATGATCAATGTAACTGACATGTTAGTCATGTTTAGTCTGCTCAATTCGTGTGGTTAAATCCATGAAGAACGTTCAAGTACCAATAATTCTTATCATTTTTCGCAAAGAGTGTCGTTGTTTATTTATAAATTTATACCGAGGCTTTACGCCATTCTTTTTAACATTCTGGGTTTTCCGAGCTACGCCGATGACCAGCTCCCCATTCGAAGCCAGCCCGATGACCCAACCCCCGATATTGAGGGCCACGTTTTGATTCGGGAGTGGCTAATTCACCTTCGAATAGACGAATTGATTTCACTACAGCTTAAAAGCCTCATCCGTCGGTCTGCGGGGGGTATTTCATTTCCCACCTTCCTGCCTGACGGGGAAATTCTAAGAGCACTCCCACACCCGCTACCTGGGGACAAGCTCTCTAGGGGTTACAGGCCCCCCCAAGAGACTATATATATTAATTATAAACTATAGGGCCTACCCATATACCCACACTATGTTCTGACACTTACAACTGACTGTGTTTGACTATTATTTTATTCTTACTAACAGTCGTGACCTTCCTCTATTAACACTCTTTTATTTAAATTGTCGTTTTACATTAAAACTACAATAAAAATTTATATGATACGTTCTAGTTACGTATTTCTTAAATTCGAGTTTAAATTACTTTCTTATCATGTCTACATTGTTATCAAAACGTGATCAAGAAAAATATAACAGTTAAACTTTATAAGTTACGTGTCTTCAGTAGGGTTTGTAATCATGTTGTGGCGGAGAACATTCAGAATTATAGAATTTTAAATCCACAAAATGGATTTTCACTGTTCAAGAACCTTTGCGTGAAATATATAAAAATAACTGGGTGAAAATGCTGCAAAATCTAGACGCCGAAGTTATTTTCTTGAACCACGGGCCAGGCTCGGAGACGTGTACGAAAAGGATTACATCGGAACGTGACCCGAATACGAAAGAAGTTTGTTTTTTCTTCCACCAGAAAGCGTTACCGTTCGGGCTTTCTTATCGGCACAGAATCTTCATTTAGAATAATTTAATATTTTCAGTTCTTTTTTCATTAAAACATGTAAATAAATATATTCGATTTGCTTGTAATGTTAGTTTTTTATGTAATTATATCTGATTCTTCCACGCGTTTGTCTATGCGCGCGCGCGGCGCGCGAGTGTGTGTCTGTGTGTGAATGTGGCGTGTGTGGGCGCATACGTGAGTGTAAGCATTAGTGTGTGTGTGTGTGTGTGTGTGTGTGTGTGTGTGAGAGAGAGAGAGAGAGAGAGAGAGCGTTAGTGTGTGTGTGTGTGTGTGAGAGAGAGAAAGAGAGAGCGTTAGTGTGTGTGTTGTGTGTTTGTATATTTGTGTGTGTGTGAGTGTGTGTGTGTGTGTGTGTGTGTGTGTGTATGTTTGTGTGTGTGAGTGTGTGTGTGTGTGTGTGTGTTAAAATCAAAGTAATAGAAGCAATAAAATAACTGTAACAATCGTCACTTTAGTCAAACATTAACATGAGCAAGATGTCATTCTTTTTACTTATTAGCACTGGGAAGATGAGAAACTCTGACTGTACCGAATCAGTTAAACTTGACGAAGCAAGTCAGCCCAGGGAACATCAGGCAACAGGCAGCCTCTCCTCTGACTACAGTGAAACGTTACCATGAGGGAAATATCCATTTAGTTTACTTAGAAGCGCTAGTCAGCTTTCTGGGATTCCCTGATAAAATAAAACACTAAACTGGATATAATATCCCCATTATTTTTAACTGAATAAAATTATTATTTTGGGATGAAAAGACTTAACCATCAGCTGACGGCATCACTGGTAAAATTTAGTCTTTTAAAAATAGACGCAAATCTAAGTAAGTTAAGGATGAGATAGTTACCACCTTTCTGACTGACTACGCTGAAACGTAAAAAATGGTAAAATCTTTAAGATAAATTTTTATAGTATACCTTGTCGTTACCAGTATGAAACTAACATTTTAACTTAAATAACATAGCAGCCTGAATAAAATGTTAATAAAAACATTATACTGGGCTTAGGTTAGTTTTTTGTTCATTAATTGTAGCAAGTAAGCCTCAAGTTTCTCATGGCTGACAACGGTAGGAGGCATGAACCGTTACTCATGTATGTTTTATTGCGTTGATATTAACAAGTTTGCGATGTATCTATATTGATTTATTGCAATAAATTTTAGTTAGTTCCTCTATTGGACGAGGGCGGTGCGCAGGTGCCAGATCACCACGCCCCTACATCGACTTTGTAACGCGAATTTTAATGCAACTATTCCAAAATAATTTCAACATACGATTTTTTTGTTATTTTATTTACTTTTGAAAATTTAACTCTCTTATATTTTTTTAATTTTTAAATGTTATTGAGTGATTAGTAAATAAAATATATTTTAAAATTTTCTATGATAATTATCTTCTATTCTAATTATAATTGAAAAAAATATTGCAATTAACATGATTTGTGTGTGTGTGTGTGTGTGTGTGTGTGTGTGTGTGTGTGTGTGTGTGTGTGTGTGTGTGTGTGTGTGTTTTATAGTATAAGTCAGAGGGAAAAGGGGGTTTGACTTCTCGTCTTACAAACCCTGCAACAGCAAAAAACGCCTTATGACATGAAGGCCCAGCACGGGATTTTGGCTGTTCACCATTACTTTATGACTACAGACTCTAACTCTAGTACAAACCTAAAGCCTTCAACTCGAACTTCTTTCACCACTTGTTGTCGTCCTCTGGGATCTTCGTTAGGCATTACTTCAGGGGACGTCATGGCCAACAGCAAATGCTGTTTCAACTTGTCAAAACATTTACTTGTTCTTTTGACCTCTTATTCTTTCATTGTTTTCTAACATAATTATCACTATGCATTTTGTTATAAAACTCCATTTATTTTCACTTTCTAGCATAGTGGATATCATGTTTTGCTCATTAATGGTAACGCTCAGGCAGGCAGGTATTTGTTGTTTGTCTGGCGTCATCGTTTAAGCTTTCGCAGAGCTCACATTGAGCTGCGTCACGTAATTTAAATCTATAAAAGAATTCACCAAAAAATCCGTGTCCAGTGAGAGCTTGTGTGAGATAATAGTTCACTTCTCCATGCCTTCTTTCCATCCGTGCTTTTAGACAGGGAATTAAGCAGGACGTCCGTCTGCCAGTGCTGGAGTCATTCCACTCCGTTTGCCAGCGCTCCAATAGGCGTCCTCTAGCAGATTGCTTAGCAATTTCTTTTTAAACGTTTACTTTC
>JBAIZL010000002.1:156766213-156793713 GCA_036971475.1 Prosapia bicincta
TTGGGCTGGTACCGTTAACCGTAGCTTGATAGCGAAACGTTTCTAGTTCTAAATTTACAAACAAATACTGTATATTTTCTTGCATGCTTTAATATCAATAACGCCTTTATTTCCATTAATATTAATTAAGAGATAAAGACCTGGGAATGTTTTTATTTAGGCTACACTACGATCATGCCGCCATTATTGCCCTTGGTTTGGCGCTAAGTACTAATTTTCACTGTATAATTGATATGGGAGCTAAAAATGCACGTATAACGTCTTTGGTGCTACTCGGGATCGAACTCAGAATCTATAGATTAGTAAAGTGCTCTACCTACATTCCCACTCAACCCTTTCATGTGTAATGCAACATGGTGCTACTATTGTCGATCCTCGTGAAACATTCTGTATAATCTATTTGCATAACGGGCAATAACGAAGACCTGATGGCGATGTTAAAAGACCCAGATCTGTTTTATTTAATTTCTTCTCTTCAATTATTTATTTAAATATTTTTAATGTTTATGTAGCGTCATAGGACACGGGCAAATCAATAGGAAATTGGAGGTTATTTTTCGATTTTTTAAAAAAATTAAGTTAAACTGTAAAAGTATTAACTGAGATGTATTTTTAAAACATTTTTACTTAACTAGTTTCTTATACGGTAGAAATTTTGCAGCTGAATTTAAACGAACTTTCCGATGTCTTTAAAACTTGAAACTGTGTACGTAGCTTAGCTCTGGAGGACAATGAAATGGTATTGGATTATTCTGCTAATACAAATCTGAATTATATATTACATGAACTGATAAGAAGTAAGTAATTATGACACTTTCCCATATGAAAATATCATGTAGAAATTGCCGAAAACCGAAGCAAACAAAATAGTTCAAATGAGAGCAAATGGACAAGTGAGGAGCATGAAGTAAAAACCCTCGTCATCTTATGGTCTGTGGAATAAATGGATTAAAATATTATTACCAGATAGGTTTAACGATTTTCTGTTTAAAAGTAATCACATAAGACTGAAAGCATAAAATAATTAAATAAATTCAAAATCTTTAACATGTTTTAAAAAACAGCATGGTAAAATAGTTTTCCTTGATCAATACAGACACATAAGCCCACACAAACCCATACGCCCAAACAGATTGTCCTAGTATTTTAATTATAGGTGTCCATTAATAGAGGATTTCAATAGAAGTAAAACAAGTAATATAAAAAACAAAATTCAAGTCAATTTCAGGTCAACTTAGGTCAACAAAGTAAAATTTTATTTTAGTTGCTTTTTATTAGATAATTACAATTAATATAAATAATAATAATATAAAATAATTTATATTAGGTTATAAGATAACCTATTAGTTTAGTACATTTTTAAACAACTGAGTGGAAAGAATTACTCTACAATGCTGACGCGTTTCAAAACTGTCGTTTCATTGACGAGGTTTAATCTGATACTCGTTCTTTAAACTAACCTTGTTTACTTAGTTCTTTAAACAAGTAATATAAAAATTATTCAATTCCTACTCGGTCAACAAAGAAAAATTTTATTATATTTACTTTTTATTAAATAATTACAATTAATATAAATAAAAAACATAACCTATTAGTTAAAACAGCTGTTCTACTACATAACCTACACATAAAATCAGCTGTGTTATGAAATCATATGTTATCACTTATTTGAAGCTAACAGGGACGATATAAGTATATTGCATACCTTGTCCCTTTTGTGAAATGTTTATCTTCTACATAAAACTAAAATTAATTAATTAATAAATTTAACTATTGAATTAATATTTGAAAAAAACTACATTGGCATCAATTGTCATTCATTACAAATATTAAAAAATGTATTTGAGGTTCAGTGGATGAATAAAAAGTATTTTATAACGATTGAAAATTTGAACAAGATATTTATAAGAAGAGTATGAACTAATACTAGGAATTGAATTAGTTAAATAATTCAAAACCGATATAGGCCTACTTGAAAAAAAAACAGATAGCGCATACATGGCTAATTCTCAGATATGTAACTATAGTTTATTATGAATAAATTATATGCATGCGTCTCATGTTTTTGTTATTAATTCTGTAAGTATTTTCATATCTATCAACCCTGAGCGTCCTGCATACGAAATTTACTATTAACCGTCAGTGTGGGATTAGCGTATAAAAATAAATTGTTCAAAACTCTATTTAAATTTAAATTCTTACAGTACTTAAAGGTGAAAACATGTAACAATTTTGTTTAAGGTTTTGTAAATTTTGACAGTCTAATATTATACAAAATATTGTTTGGATATGATTAATTTGGAAGCATTTGTCAAGGTGTAACGTGGGTTTACGTACACAAATTTTACAATCTTAACAACAGTGTAACAAATGTCTAAATTCAATAGGTGACGGAATTCACAGAATGCAGAAATAAAGTCACAATACGATCCGAGTACGGGGGAGGTGTGCTAAATAGCACCTCAGAATTCACGTCGAACGCGTGCGTGCGGACAACATAAGACTGACAAATAGCATGTGGCAGGATAAGATAAATCAAGTTTAGATGTTAGTTTACATAATGCCAAGTAGATGTTAGCTGTCTGATCGGCATATTCCTTAATACACATGCTAAGGGTTGAAATTCACTATTAAAATGTATTAAATTTCACACATTAAATAATAGCATAATTTCTATGGACATAAGAATCTGTATGGTAATGTGTATCTGTGTGATTAGGCATAATTATATTTTACGTTTTAGTAGTTTTAAAAAGTGTTTTTCAAGTATAAAGATATTTTTTATGTTTGCAGAAAAGCACTGCCAATAGAAAGAGCCACTGCCCGGGAGAAAGGGCAGCCGCTGTGCATGTCACAGTATTACCGTGTGTTCAACTCGTACCGGATGCCCGGCCTACAGAACGACAGTCTACTCACCACTACACCTAGCACCGAGCATGTCATGGTTACCTGCGCCAACCAGGTGAGCATGACAAAGTGTCGCACTTAGGTGACTACTTCGAATCCACTCAACCACTTCATGCAAAATTTGTTGTCGCTTTTACAGTTGTACGCGTTATTTGTGAAGAAGAATGGAGATCGTTTGAGTGAAGAGGAACTGACGTCACAGTTTATGTACATCCTCAATAACGTCAGTCACACTTCAGGGTGTCCTCCGGTGGGGATCCTAACCTCCCAGAGGAGAGATCATTGGGCCGAGAGCAGGTCTTTGCTAATGAAAGGTAAAGTCAAAAATCAGAAGATATTATATATTATAACATAACGTATGAGCTTTAGAATAAATTTAGTTAGTAGCTAAAATAATTATCTGTAGAAGGATTAAGCAAAGAAAAACACGAATAGTTTGTAAGGTGCTGACAAGTAGGTACCATTCCATTATTCTTTTCCAGGGAAGCTATAAACTGTGTGCGGGCAACCATTGACAATAGAAAGGGTCCAAGCTTGCTAAGACGGGAAATTCTAATAACCGATAACCTGGGAAATCACGCCGTATCATTAGGTGGGTTAATTGTGAAAGCTGTGGGAAACTAAAAAAGAACGTATTGGTAGAGAGACAGATTAGGGATTTTCATAAAAACTCAAATGATAAGGAAAATGTTAAGTTGTAAGGGAGTTTCAGAAGAGGGCAGACGGATTTGTGGGGACAAAAGATGGCAGTGTTGTAAAAGGGGTAAATTGTTAAAATAAGTAAAGGGTTTTGTTGTTTTTATAAATAAATTTTTAAAAAATGCGACGTAAGAGTTTTTTTGTAAATAATTACGAAAGTGAGTTTTTTTGTGTCAGGTATAAGCGCAGAAGGTAACAACGGCCAAGATTGCAGGAGCTCTACAAAACCATAGGTATTCTTTGGATATAAGTTTAGCCAACAGAAATCTATAATTTAGTAAATTTCAGAACAATTTTAATTTCATTGCAATTTATAAAAATTAATCTAGTTTCACCATTTCTAATTTTTAAAAAAAAGCTCCTGTAATAGCGACCAGAGAGCAAGAACAAGAATTAATACTGAATTTTTTTAAACTTTGTTATATTATTTTATTAGAAAACCTAAAGCCTCAAGAGTCCACCTTTTATTAATTGTAATGTTAGTTAAGAAATCAATCCTGTCACTGAAAAACATTAATATAAATTTGGTGTAATGTGTAGAGTTAAATGTAGAGAAATAAATGCAAGTGATGTTAAAATTTTATATGATTGTTAATTCTTTATAAACCTGAAGGTGTGACATTAGATAGGTAAGGTAATTATATAACATAAAAGTAACATATATTTAACAAAAGTTAAGTTATAATATACAAAATTATATTATATATTATAATTATAATTATATTATATAATAATATATATATATATATATATATATATATATATATATAAATCTTAAGTACTTAAGTTTAAGTAGTTGAACTATAATAAAGGAGAGTCGAGGTGATTTATGAACATAAATCCAATTGTTAATCTTTTTTCCTCTATGTCTAGATGAGCAGAACCAGAGAAATTTAGATTTAATTGAGAACTGTATGCTGTTCATTTGTCTCGATCAAAAACCGCTGCCGTCCAAGTTTAACAGAAAAGCTGGTCCTAAGGGAGGTGACGGACTGAGAGTTGACAACAGGGACGAAACCAACATGGCGCACCAGATGTTGCACGGAGGGGGCAGCGTTTACAACTCTCCCAACAGATGGTTTGACAAAACTATCCAGGTGAGTACGACCGATTTTAAAAAAGTATCCTTAAAAAGTATCCTACAAACATTGAGATTATCTGAATTTCCTCTGTAATGGAGGATGATAATGTTTCACATTTGTTATTAAAATGATGTTGTAATTTGCGCTTAAAGGATTTAGTAAAGAGGTGATGTCAATGCATTGTTAAAGGGAAGAGGTGGCGTAATATCGAAGATAAAAATATTTTGTGAGTTCGGAAAGTTTGCTTTTCTATGTGTGTAGTGTCAGTGTGGGGAAAGAAAGATACAGTAACAGATATACAACAAGACAAACAGTAGGAATAATGCCACTAAGTAATGTTCAAAGATGAAGAGACTAAGACATGTGATGGAAGATACTAAGTTGTGGAGGAAGCTGAAAAGATAAGGTGAAAAAACAATCACTGAAATAGTTGAAAAAAGCTCTATGAACATATTCCCTTCGAAACATACGAAAAACTCGTTGCTGGATTGGAAATCATTGAATCTAAAGATCAAAGCCTCCACTTGAAGGTTTGCTAAACAGCATTTTTAAACCCATCTTTGTAGTGTTTTCATCGAATATAAAGATCACTAAAAAATCTCTTAGTTTTAGAAATTTCTAATATGATGAATTTTCAAGATCCGACATAAGAAAAGGTGAGTGTCGACAATTATAAACTTGAAAAGAAGAGTAAAGGATCGACTTGCTGGTGGTTTTGGGTCAGCTCGCCCCATCTCTGGTCGCATTTAATAACAAGTGTTTCATTTACCCAAAAGCACATCTGTATATTTAAAACAATACACTTCACAAAGATATTTAAAGTGCAAAATCTATACCTATATTTAAAACTACATTTTATAATATCCTTAATTTTTACCACCGTTTTGGTAGTTCGGGAAACGAATAATACTGCATTAATCCATACAGTAGCCCGCCACCATGCTACATTATATAGTTTAACACCACTATGCTACTCACCCACCGTCATGAAATAGAGAGGGATACAGAGTTGTAGCAATACATTTATTAAGGTGTTTACTGTCTTGCACAATAGAGCATATATGCTTGTTTGTAGTTGATCATCGGAGCGGACGGTGTTAACGGCTTGTGCTACGAGCATTCGCCTTGCGAAGGGATCGCCGTGATCCAGCTGATGGAGGAGTTCCTGGAGAACTGCAAGGATCTGACGCCAGGATCCGTGGCCGTCCTTCCGTCCAACACTGCCTTGCAGCCGATCCAGTGGACCATGAACTCGATCCTGCACTCGCACATTCGTGACGCTGCCCAATCCCTAGACAAGTAAGCAGACCCGTAGTGACGTAGATAGCCCTCTGTTATTTCCCGGCAAAATGCAGGTCATCTTCCATAATAAATCATCTAATATTATTTATGATGTTCTCTTATATCATCTTCATACTCCATTACATAAAGACAACAACCGTAACTTAAATTTGTCATTTGTCATTTTTCATCTCATTATAATAACCTTAACTTAAAGCTTAAATAAATCTTAAAGCTTTAAGTCAAAGCTTAAATAAATTTCACTCTTAAAAAGGTCTTACTGCTTGTGGGTAGGTAAAAGTGCGTAGCTGTCTTGTTCATCACTTATACGTCTCATAATAAATAAATACTTTGTTTCATGTGCATACGCTTCCTGTGCATCGCTTACAAGGCTTGCTTATGTAACACATATAGGCTACTTATTGTGTTTCTTTTGGAGAAGAGTTGTGCAATATATTGTATTATATAAAGAATGTCCAAGATTGACCCAACCAAACTTCACCAGATGATTTCTCAGGTCAAAATAAACTAAAAGGCTCCTGTAAAGATGGACGATTAGTATTTAGTCTGTTTGAGTTTCTTCCAAAATAAATTATATCTTTAATGTGACTAAATGTAAATCTAACCAAAACCAGTTTTAAAAAAAATTTCAGAAAGACGTCACTTCTGTTTAAAAATGGAGTCCAAGAATGTTCAAGGTGCTATGACAAAAATAACGGAGTAGTAACAATTTGTCTGGGTATCCTCCCTCAATTAAGTTAAAATCGTTTTTTTTTCATAACCCGTATCATCAATTAGGGTCTCGTAATCAGCTGATGAATAATTTAAGGGCTGAAATAATCATTTCATTGTTACAGATTTTTTCTTGTTAATTTTATTATTTGTTTACATATTCGAAAAAGAGAATGTTTCAAATTTATTTTGCTTATGTTTATTGTATATGTTTTGACTTGCCTACGGTAATTCTAGATAAACTGCTAGATTTTACAGAGATGGCTTCCCACGTAGTAGAAACACACGCTATAATATTTTTATCTCAGTTCACGATCACTATTTAAATTATTTAAATGTATCTGAACCAACTAATTGCGTTTATAATAAAACGAGATATTAGGTTATATTGAATGAAAAATTAAAAACGAAATTTAAACAAAAATATGGGAATACAGCTAGAAATGAATCTGAACAGTTTCAAAATGAAAAATTGTTGAAAATTAAAACCTTCAATTTTGCGGAGTAGGTTTGCAAACTAGTTCGCCAGGCTTATCGATCAATACAATTCTATACTTCTGAAAATGTATTGATTTAAGTATATAACATTGGTATGGTTATTTCGGCTCTTAAAAGTCAACTTATGAAATCCTAATTAGCTGTTTATAAAACAGAAATAATAATAATAAGAAGAAGAAGAAAACAAAGATTAATGAACTTTCAAATAAGAGAGATTATTCAGAAAACCTTTTGTTAATCCGTTATTTTTATCACATTACAATAAACTTTAATATTGGTAAAAAATATTTAGCCTATCTAAAAATTGACAACTTTTTATTATTCTCATAGATTTTGTAAAATTTTCGCGTTTTCAGTTATTAAATTGAAAATGTTACACTCCCTTCATTCTTAAACGGGAAGTTCTATATATATAACTGAAGTGAAGTTTGGTTGGATAATTCTTGGATCCTATATACATAGAGAGAGAAAGAGTAAGAGAGAGAGAGAGAGAGAGAGAGAGAGAGAGAGAGAGAGAGAGGAAGAGAGAGAGAGAACGATAGAGAAAGAGAGAGAGAGGTAAGCAATGCATATGCACAAATCATATATATGTATGCATGTGAGTGTGTGTGTGGGCGCACACACACACACACACATATATATATATATATATATATATATATATATATATATATATATATAGAATATCAAATGTGTTTTCCTATTTTTAAGATTAAATAATACACACTAATACAGGAATATTGAATTTATTGAATAATATACTCAAAGCTTTTCGTTGGTTCACATTACCAACATCCTCATGAGTTACAAACTAAGAATGATAAAAGAACTGAATTAGGCTTTGAGTATATTATTCAATAAATTCAATAATCCTGTATTAGTGTATATTATTTAATCTTAAATATATGTGTGTGTGTGTGTGTGTGTGTGTGTGTGTGTGTGTGTGTGTGTGTGTGTGTGTGTGTGTGTGTGTGTGTGTGTGTGTGTGTGTGTGTGTGTGTGTGTGTGTGTGTGTGTGTGTATCTTGTGTGGCTTACCTGTTTATTATTATAGTTTTGTTTATTGTATTAACGTGTTGTATAACACATAAATATCTTGAGGAATACTTGGACAAGTTGTACTATGTTATACTTATTGTGCTTTGCTACCTCATAACTTCAGTAAAACAAATACAATTGTAGATTGGTTAGTCACCTTGTGTAAATCGTATATAAACCTCTTGTAAATTGCTTGGCCATCGTGTCTTGTTCCATAACGTCTTGTTTTATATTTAGGCTTCTTGCGTAGTGCAAATGCTTCTTTGTAGTCAATAAGCTTTTTTGTAATAGCTTCTCGTGTAATGTTTAGACGTTTTATGTAGTGCATAGATTTTTTGTGTAGCTACATTTAGCCTTCCTAATAATATATAGACTTCTTATGTATTACATAAATATTATGTTAAAATGTTTATCATTCCATTGATATTGATATTTTTTGTGAATTTCGGCTTGAGTAGTGCATAGGTTTCTTGTGTAGATCAAGTTACTCGTGTATTTCTCGTGTATTGTTCTTTAATAAAGTTTACGTGTAGAAAAAGATATTTAAACACTAGTATCTATAATATATATATATATATATATATATATATATATATATATATATATATACAAATATATATTTTGTTAATTTTTATAGTGGTAGTAAAAGCCCTTACCTAAACTAAAAGTAATTGAACAGAATGACTAAGAAAATGTTTCCTTGGAATAAATGCCTACGCCTCATACACTAGTTGTACGTGTTTCAGTTTAATCGAAGACCTGGATTTTTTCGTATTTCGTTTCTCTGGTTACGGCAAGGACTTCATCAAATCGTGTAAGATAAGCCCTGACGTTTACATACAGTTAGCGCTTCAACTCGCCTACCACAGGTAAGCGTCTTTGTGTTACTTCCATTTTAATTTTTCTATATTTTAAAATGTAAGAAACAGTTTTTAAAAACAAAGTAAGTTATAGCAAAACCTCAACACTCAAACGGGAAATACAATAATAAAAAGTAAGAATAATTTTTTCTTTGTCTAATTAGTATTCTCTGATGTTTTGTTTACGTATAGCTACACGCAGGCACAATCTTACAGTTATGAGCAATTTCATTAAAAAAACTTATCTAAATCTGCATGAACAATTACAAGGAAGGACGTTTTCATTCACACATATATAACAAAGAGATGCAAATACTTATTTTTAAAATTTATAATAACAGGATTTAGAGCTTGTTTATAATATAGTTAGAGATAAAGTATAAAATGATGGTACTTGAATGAAAACGGCGTAGGACTTACCCAGGTTTAAATACCACATTAACTCTATGTAGAGTTTTTGCTATTGGAAATGTATAACGTTTAGAATGGACTTGATGCTTTAAACACATTAGTTTTAAGTAATAAAGCTGCCTTTTTTACGTTTACATTTCTTACTAAAATTATTTCCATATTGTGGGTAAAGAAAGCATTAAAAATAAATACTAGAAGCAGATAAGTGAGTAGAAGTTTTTGATTAGTGATTATTTATAAAAATGGATGATAATAGTTTCTAACGCTAGTCTCATAATAAGTGAGGGTGAATACAGAAAATGAATGTTGCTATAATGAGACGATTGGTTGTTGCAAGACTTTACGGGCGTCTAACAGCGACCTACGAGAGCGCATCCACCAGAAGGTTTCTCCTGGGCAGAGTGGACTGCATCAGATCGGCGACTACAGAAGCGCTGCAGTGGGCGGCTGCCATGAACCAAACTGAAGCGGATGACGGAAGTAACGTCGATCCTCTGCAGCCCAGCAAGAAGGTCACATTCAGCCTTTACACGGTAAGACGTAACCCTTTGACATACATTGTATGGTTTTTCAGCAGCGTAAAATTGAAGTACTGTATAATAAAGTGGATGATTCAATTAATCTCTTGACTATAATTT
The DNA here is from genome assembly GCA_036971475.1 of Prosapia bicincta. Classification (NCBI taxonomy): domain Eukaryota; kingdom Metazoa; phylum Arthropoda; class Insecta; order Hemiptera; family Cercopidae; genus Prosapia; species Prosapia bicincta. The sequence goes on from JBAIZL010000002.1 coordinate 156,776,359, forward strand.
TAAGTGGTATAAAGAAAAAAATTAAAATCAATTCCTTTACCTCTATTTGAAGGTCAACTCATTTACCGCTTGTAAGTAGCAAGTAGGACTTGCAAGTACTATACAGTCTTCTCTCTACTTAACCCTCATTAAGACATTGCTAGTATCATTCACTGGAGACATGGCTTGTTTCAGGACAAAGAGAAGCTGGAGTTGTTGGATTCCGCCATAAAACGTCAAACCGAAATCATGGTGGAGAACATTCACGGACAAGGCATAGACATCCACCTGTTGGGTCTCAGGGAACAAGGCAAGGAAATGGGTTTGCACGTGGAACTATTTGAAGATGAAGCCTACAAAATAGCCAACCATTTCTCGTTATCTACGAGTCAGGTAAGACACGTTTCTGCTGTATATAGACAGCAGGATATAAAAGATACATCGCCCTTTTATTGCTTACTTTTAATCGTGAAATGTGAAAGAACAAAAATTATACCTTCTTGTTTATTTTAAACGAAAATATTAAATTTTAGAATTTCTCGTCGTTATAAAGAGAACGAAAAATTATATCCTTAAGAAGAAATGGCCTACTACAAACCTTAATAACATCCCTGCTACTACGTAAAATGCGTATATAAGAAGATAATAAATATGTTTCTTTGTCTAATCTTCACACTAATTTTTAAAATTTGTCCTTACTGTAAAAACAACAGAAATTTCTCCTTGTTTATTTGTTAACTTAATTTTTAAGACAGGAATAATGTATACCCTTGTTGCGTACGGGAAGAGATATTATGGGTTCAAAATTAGTCTGAAGACTGACAAGGAAGGATCGAGCAGGAATGTTGAACTACGAGTAAATAGAAGGACATTCATGGTATATTGTATTAGCAAGAATGAAGTAATGAAAAGAGTAATTGAACTTTTTATAAAATAAAAATTTTTTAATATCACCTGTGATGAAGGAAACGAATCGTAGTATATACTAAGCTTTAAAGAAAAACCAGAAAAAGAGAAAGAAAGAAGACAAAAAAATTAAAGTCTTCAAGTATGTATGTGGGGTGTTGGGGGGGATTATGTGTGTGTGTGATGTGTATGTGTGTGTGTGTGTGTGTGTGTGTGTGTGTGTGTGTGTGTGTGTGTGCGCGCGCGCGCGCGTGCGTGTGTGTGTGTAATTTAAAAAACCAACTGTGTTTTAGTATAGCTCAAATATTTTAAATTAATTTAATCTCAGGAGGAAACTCTCCTGTTGTAACATTAGGCTTTTATTGCATTTATTATTTAATGAATTTAAATACCCTTGATGTATAACTTTGCAACCATTAATTTAATAGTTGGGAAAAACTTTTAGGATTTCTATTTATTTATTAACTCACGATATTTTGAAATAAATTAAAAAGATTTTCTATAATCATTTTAATGATTAAAAAAAATATAAAAACCAACAAAATTATACACTTTATGATTCTACTACCTTCCTCAAAATGCAGTAAATATTTAAAAACTACATATTTGATTGAATAATTTTTTACATATATTTAATTTATCTTATGAGTGTAATCATTGATTCTTAACAACTAAATTAAAATTTTATTTTGATTTTTCACAGTATATCATACGCTAATTATTTCAATAATTTTAAACTCTTGAATTAATTTTTCTCAAGTGTTAATATAACATTCTGTTATATTAATAGTTATTTAATGTTTTCAAAATCATTTACCAATATAACATGAAATTATTACTCATATTTAATATTTTAATTATTCAAACTTTTGCAACAATTCTTTTCTCTTTTGATCCTATTTAGAATGACCAAGTTTATAGTCGAAACCGCTCTAATAAGTTTAATTAAATATTCTTTTTTTCTTCATGATTAAGCCGGTCTAAAGACTCTAATATGATATTTGAATAATTTACACGGAAAAACTTGCCTTTTTGGAAAACTGACTTATTTAATCTGATTTTAATGATTTTTCTCAACTCAGTATTACATATAGGACAAATCCTTAAGTTTTTAAAACTATTTAACAATTTTAATCAGAGAGAAGCCATTGTTTATTTCTCTATGAATAAAAATTTTGAATTATTATTTTCTGAAAAGTTAATTAAATTTTAACTAGTAAATATTACTTTAAAAAATGACTTGCTAAAAGTTTTATTTCCTCGATTCCTGGCCCATTGATCTTGTTGAGGCTGGGTTCTTCTTTCTTCTTCCCTGGATCCTTTGGATTTTCGGACAGCGAAACCCTGGTAAGTCGTTACGATTTTAGTTACATTTTCTAAGAAATGGAAGTACTGATTGCCGATTCACGATTTATAACTTGGGTTATAAATTTGACGATAGAAACGTACTTGTAGACGCCATCTGGCCTATAGACCTTCTTGTCTAGCTGTAAACCGACATAGTTTCGTTCTACACTTGTAAATTTTCATTTCTTCCAACTCCCTTAAAAACTCTTGCGCTACCGTTTATATTGACCTCGCCGCACTTCCCCTCCAGCCGCTTGCTCTCACAACTCCGATAGCTTATTTACGTGTTTTAGATTGTTTCTCCCTTACGTGAACCAGCTTGCTTGAAGCCCGATATAGTTATTTCCATTACTAAAATGCCTATTTTATTCTAATTTGCTGTAATGTTTTATTTACTAAGGTTTTATAGTTTATGATTTCACTATTGATTTTTTCACTCTTTACTTGTTCTTTAGAAATGTCGATGGTGGTTGTAGGTAGTCAGGTTCACTAGATAGTATTTTGTAGTTTTTTCTTGCACTTAATTATCGCTCCAGGTTTGTCAAATTTATTTTTTAATTATAATTTTTATTATTTACTATAAAATATTGGCTTTTTCAACTCTGTTATTCTAAGATTTTCTTTAAAATAAAAATTTTAACAACAGGTAGTTATAGTTTAATTTTGTAAAATGAAAAAATTGTAATGTTATTAATTTGTTTTGATTGCAAGGGCAAACTGCCCGTTGGTATGTGTGTGTGTGTGTGTGTGTGTGTGTGTGTGTGTGTGTGTGTGTGTGTGTGTGCACAGTATTGGTATTACTGTTTGTAAAAACAAATGGTTAAACAGTTGAAACTACTAAAAGTTTAATCTTCGTTATGTTTGTTGTATAAAATTATATTTCTGTTTATGTATATGTTTAGGTGTCCACCCAGTCCGACAGCTTCATGGGATACGGCCCCGTGGTGCCGGATGGCTACGGAGCCTCCTACAACTTCCGCTCTTCGTCCATAATATTCTGCATCTCGGCGTTCCACTCGTGCGAGTTTACTAAAGCCGCTAAGTTTGCCCAGAGCGTCGAAGACAGCCTGTATTCAATGCAAGCGCTGCTTCAAGGCCGGCTCAAATAGTCGTCGCCATTTACTTGTCGCACATTCTATCACTTGTAAAATGTACGTTAGTCAATTGTAGATGTAAGATTAACTCAAACACTAGTACCAACCTGACAACAGGAAATAAACTACCTACAGCCGGTGCCTCAAACGTTAATGTTACAAGAACATTACTTCCCCATAACTACATCAAGTTAATTTCTATTGATGTTAGTTTCGGAGGGTCAGTTAATTTTGGGGAGGGTTAATGGCGATCAGTAGGTTTGACCATCTGCCAGTGGAGGTTATGAAAGGATTGTGAACATAGATAAGATCAAAAGAGAACATGAAATTCTCTGGCGGGGGATATAGAGAATGATTGTAGCTTGCCTTCCTCAAATTGACTCGGGCTTCATCTAGGAAATAGGGAGACTGCCAATTTATTTTTATTTTATATATATATTAATATGGCATACACACAGTTAAATGACACTTTCATAAACAAGAGTTTTTTAAATTTGTATATATTCTTCTATAATTCTTATATATATATATATATATATATATATATATATATATATATATATATATATAATATGGTGATATGTTTTCTTGTAATATATTTAATAATTTAAAAATATTTCAAAAACAAGAATACTTTTATTGCATATATTATTCAAAGCTTTAAGATAATATAGTACCAGCATCTTCAGGAAAATAATTGAAAATGATGCTGATTAAAAAAAATATTAATATAATTTTATAATATTACATTTTCTAGTTGTGTAATATCATTATTAAAATATAGCAATAAATATTGACATGAAAATGGAAGTGTGTCATATATTTTGCTTTAGCATCTTTACTCCACAGTTAAGACAATTCATGTCCTGGCCGATAATGCCCTTCTACACAGAATGCACACATAGTTTTCTCATTATCGTTAAATACCTATTCAATAATATCTCATATCATCTTATTTAAAAACAATTACTATCACTTCAGAATGTGTTGTAAAATATTATTCTCTCTTGATCAGCCACTGTTTTGACATTTTTTTCTTCTCACTAAAAACTAATTAACAATTAAAAATTTACCCTGTTTGAATAAAAATATACGAAAACAGCCTTTAGACAATAACTACCACAACAGCACAAAATTATAGCTTATTTTGTAATGGGTATGTGATTGGTGACAGTTTGAAATTATTTGCAACATACACGCGAAAATAATACAGCCAATACATTCCTGTTTATTTGGGGTTAGACTTTTTTTGTACAGAAGTTGGTACTATTGTTTATATAAATAAACCAAAGAATACAAACATATCATGACACATATCAGTAGTTGTATAGTGTAGGTACTCGTATAGTATAGTTAGTAGGTCGTGTAAAGCTTGCTGCCTAACTTGAGCAAACTTATTGTTCCTCTAAAATATACATATCAAATGGTAATAAAAGTAAACATATCATGTTTGTGATACAACCTATTTTTAATTTATAGTCTAATAATATAATATAATAATCTAATATTCGTATAAAGTCTGTTGTAAGCTACTTTTTGTTATCGGAGTTTTTAAATTAGTTACCAATAAATAATAATAATAAGAATATATTTTGTAATTACAGTATATAAAACGTTAGTTCATGAAAAGTATATTTATTGAGTTTAAATGAAACGCGAGATAATACATTTTTAGGCGGAAAACCATTCATTCCCACCATGCATGAGGTGGGTCTAATTTACTTCAAAAACTGCCATAAAATATCTTTGTCGGAATTGCGTTGTTCCATCTCCATCTACCTCCCAACATTCACCTTCCCAATCCATTCCCATTATTTTCATAACGCCAGAACAGCAGCGGCCAACTTCTTTTTAATTTATTTCCTTTCCTCCCATAACTCAAACTCCATAACAGAAAACATCTTTCCACCCCATTCGTTTTCCTTCCATCTCGCCCACCAAGCAACTCCCAACTTCTTCCAATCTCTTTCCATAACGTATGACCAGCTTCAACCTTTACATTATTCTACTTTATTCACTTTCGCTCCGTATCGCAACCCCAGTATTATCCTCAATTTCCCAACTCCATCTTTTTTCTCCCAAAATACAAGCTCAGCAACAGTCTCCATCTTCCAGTTCTATTCTCTTTCTTCCCAAAACACAAACTCAGCAGGAACGTCTATCTTCCCACCCCCACTCCTTTCCATTACACCAGTTTAACCCGCAGTCTCTATTTTTCTTACTTCATTCCGTTTCCTCCCACAAAACAGGCTCCGTTGTCGCCTCCATTTTCCAATCCCATTCCTTTTCTTCCTCTTAACGCAAGCTCAGCAGCAGCCTACATCTTACCACTTCATTCCGTTTCCTCCCACAAAACAGGCTCAGTAGTCGCCTCCATTTTCCAATCCCATTCCTTTTCTTCCTCTTAACGCAAGCTCAGCAGCAGCCTACATCTTACCACTTCATTCCGTTTCCTCCCACAGAACAATCTCAGTAGTCGCCTCCATTTTACAATCCCATTCCTTTTCTTCCTCTTAACGCAAGCTCAGCAGCAGCCTACATCTTACCACTTCATTCCGTTTCCTCCCACAAAACAATCTCAGTAGTCACCTCCATTTTCCAATCCCATTCCTTTTCTTTCTCTTAACGCAAGCTCAGCAGCAGCCTACATCTTACCACTTCATTCCGTTTCCTCCCACAAAACAGGCTCCGTAGTCGCCTCCATTTTCCAATCCCATTCCTTTTCTTCCTCTTAACGCAAGCTCAGCAGCAGCCTACATCTTACCACTTCATTCCGTTTCCTCCCACAAAACAGGCTCCGTAGTCGCCTCCATTTTCCAATCCCATTGCTTTTCTTCCTCTTAACGCAAGCTCAGCAGCAGCCTACATCTTACCACTTCATTCCGTTTCCTCCCACAAAACAGGCTCCGTAGTCGCCTCCATTTTTCAATCCCATTCCTTTTCTTCCTCTTAACGCAAGCTCAGCAGCAGTCTACATCTTACCACTTCATTCCGTTTCCTCCCACAAAACAGGCTCCGTAGTCGCCTCCATTTTCCAATCCCATTCCTTTTCTTCCTCTTAACGCAAGCTCAGCAGCAGTCTACATCTTACCACTTCATTCCGTTTCCTCCCACAAAACAGGCTCAGCAGTAACCTCCATCTTCTAATTCCGTTCCTTTTCCTTCCTATGACGCAAGTTCAGCCGTTATCCCACGCTCATCCGTTTCCTCCCTCAAAACAGGCTCAACAGTAGGCTCCACTTTCCAATTAAATTTCCTTTCCTCCAAATAACAAGAGCTCATCAGCTGCCTCTAATTTCTCACTTTATTCCGTCTCCTCCCGTAACGCAAGCTCAGTAGTAGACTCCATTTCCCATCTTCCTTAACGCAACCACCAGTACTTAATGGATACCTTCACTGACATAAGTAGAGTAAGTCATATATACGATAAGTGTTGCTATATAAATTAATCAAAGAGCGGTATAAAAGTTCTGGTTACGCCAGAGATAAATAGGCAAAATTCTGGGGATATCCATGAAACATTTATTCAAAGCTTTTATTAGGTTTTCATTATTCATGTCTGTACCGCTGTTATAAATTAAAAGTTTTATAAGTAAGAATTATTTTTACTACACATTGTTATATTTTTATGTAGATTTATGTAGTCGTTATAGTGAACTTTATTAAGTAACTATTCCTATATCTAGCTTACATTATTTATTACTGTTATAACAACTGTTATATTATATTTAACTGTTAAATTAATATTATTTTAAGTATTATATTTTTGATTATATTAAATGTTATATTATATTTAAATATCCATTTCCCTCTCTTCCTTAACGGAAATACTTAATGGATACCTTCACTGACTTAAATAGAGTAAGTCATATTTACGATAAGTGTTGCTGTATAAATTAATTAAAGAGCGGTAAAGGTCTGGTTACGCCAGAGATGCATAAACAAAATTCTGGGAATTTGTATCCCTATTCATGAAACATTTATTGAACGTTTTTATTAGCCTTTCATTATTCATGTCTGTACCGCTGTTATAAATTATAAATTTTATAAGTAAGAATTATTTTTACTAAACATTGTTATATTTTTTATGTAGATTTATGTAGTCGTTATAGTGAATTTTATTAAGTAACTATTCCTATATCTAGCTTACATTATTTATTACTGTTATAACAACTGTTATAATATATTTAACTGTTAAATTAATATTATTTTAAGTATTATATTTTTGATTATATTAAATGTTATATTATATTTAAATATTAAAATTGTTACATACTTAGAGTTTTATGTTTATTGTTTATCAATTGTTAAACGTTTTCAACTTCTTAAAGTATCGCTTGTATCTATGCTTTTATTTCATTCATAATCTTCTGTACGTCATGTAAATATATTTCATAAAATTTATAAGTCACGAGACATAGCAAGAGACGTGACTAGCCTATGCTCGGTGAGCTACATTTATAGTGTTAAGGAAGCCCACAATCAGTCTTTGTCGAGAATCACTGTTATACATATTGGTTCACCACAACCAGAGAGTCCTTGACACCATTGTGTGTAGGTGCGAGAAAAGGTAGACAGCTACCAAAGCCTTCTACTTCCACTAATCAGGAATCTCCCTTCCTCCGCATCAAGCCTCTTACTATATCTCATGAGTTATACTACTTTTTCTTTTTTACTCCAATCATAACTTTTTCTATTTTTTTTTTCATTATTTTGTTGTTTCTGTGTTTTGTCTTTATTGTATTTAATTTTTATTGTGGCAATTGTAATTTTATTTCAGTTGTTTTTTTTATTTATATTTTTAGTTGTGAGTCGTTATTTTTGTATATAGGTGATAACTTTCTTTGGTTTCTCATTAAAAAAAACACATATATTTACCACCAATGTTTCTTTATACCTAGATAAGCCCGATTCTTTTCTATACAAACTTATGAAAAATAGCTTAGGCCAAAGTAAACGCGACATGGCGGCTAAAGTAATCGTGACTCGGTGAGCAAAGTAATCGTGACTCGGCGGCCAAAGTAATCGTGACTCGGCCACCAAAGTAATTACGACTCGGCAACCAGACTAATCATCACTCGGAGGTGAAAGTAATTGCGACTCGTCGGTCAAAGTCATCGTGACTCGGCGCCCAAAGTAATAGTAACTTGGCGGCCAAAGTAATTGCGACTCGGCGGCAAAGTAATCGTGACTCGGCGGCAAAGTAATCGTGACTCGGTGGCCAATAATCGTGGATCGGCCACCAAAGTAATTGCGACTCAGCAACCAGACTAATCATCACTCGGAGGTGAAAGTAATTGCGACTCGTCGGTCAAAGTCATCGTGACTCGGCGGCCAAAGTAATAGTAACTTGGCAGCCAAAGTAATTGCGACTCGGCGGCAAAGTAATCGTGATTCGGTGAAAAATAATCGTGGCTCGGCCACCAAAGTAATTGCGACTCGGCAACCAGACTAATCATCACTCGGAGGTGAAAGTAATTGCGACTCGTCGGTCAAAGTCATCGTGACTCGGCGGTCAAAGTCATCGTGACTCGGCGGCCAAAGTAATTGCGACTCGGCGGCAAAGTAATCGTGACTCGGCGGCAAAGTAATCATGGTTCAGCGGCTAAAGGTATCGGCTTCCAAGAACTCAGGAGACCATGCATAATGGACAGGGAGCTAATATATAGCTGTTTTCTGCATCCTTATCAGATAAGAATGGAACTGACATCGGGCTTTAGACAACGCGCGTCCATAACCTGCGTTAAACCTTCATTGTCGAGAATCGACTGCTGCATTCCACTTCAACGCTTCATCTTAATCCGACATGCTTTCATCGTGTTTTTTTTAAAATTATATTATTGTGATTTTAGTAAAATTACTTCATCATATATTTTATATTTTATCTATAGTTTTACAAAATGAAGGGCGATAACATTGGCGTTGAAATATTCAACAAACAAACTAATTCCCGGCAATGTTTAACATGAGCAGAGAAATTTTGAAAAATCGAATACAAAAACTAGGGTACAAGTTGAAACTTAAATATTTGTTTACATTGAATAATGCATTAAAACGCATTTTTTGACTATTTAATGTCTATCATAAAAACATTTATTAAGAACCAGAAGTTCGATTTTCTATTTGGGATGACGAAGTTTGCTGAAACAGAGAAGTTCGCCAATAACATATCAAGTTATTGCCTATTTTACCACCGACATATCACAATTTAGGAATAGTCTTGTATTATCTTTTATTTAAAAAAGTAAAACATTATTTTAAACATCTCTATAATCCTTATGCAACTCTGCTTTTTCCAAGAGTCCTATATATTAGTAGGCGACTCGTGATTTCTCCCGGGTCATAACTCAACAATGGCTGAATGGATATTAAAGATTATAAATAGATGCCAATTAAATTAAACTTATAGAAAATTAGCAAAAATTCTATTATATTTTAAAAATTCAAATTGAGATGTAGATACTCAAATCCCTCACTCAAACAAATAATTCATTTAAATGCATAAGCAAATTCTCTCAGTCTATTTTTCAAATCACCAGGCTCTGATGGGATCTGGTGTACCGACAAAGCTACATTGTTTCAGATATACCTTATGAATGTTCAATGTTATTAGTGTCATTGATTGTAAACTGTTATTAATTAAAATGTTCAGTGTAATGGAGTTTTCAGTCTTTTTAGCTAAAACTCCTTCGAAATACTGGAGTAGTTATGGCCAACAAATTACTGAAATTGTACTGGGCAGTGATCATACTACCTGCTTACTTTTTTAACAGTTTACTACTAGTAGCTTTAACCATTATCACCATTACAATGATTGGAAACGCACTGTCATTAGGCCTAAAATCGGTGATCACATCGGACCCCCTTTGTATAGGGGGAGGGGGTACAATCTTAATCGCCCGGTGTTAGTCAATTGTTAGAAGATGGAGAGCAATTAAACACTAGAAAATTTAATACGGCATTGGGAGTGACGTCAGTATACTTTGGCTACGGGTCGTGATGCTTTAGCCATCGCGTGACGATAGCTTTCCCAGACGCGTAACGATTACTTTGGCTGCGTGTAACAACTACTTTAGCCATTGTGTGACGATAACTTTCCACGCCGTGTCACGATTACTTTGGCTGCGCGTCATGGCTTCTTTAGCCATTGCGTGACGATAACTTTCCCCGCCGTGTCACGATTACTTTGGCTGCGCGTCGTGGCTGCTTTAGCCATCGCGTGACGATAACTTTCCCAGACGCGTAACGATTACTTTGGCTGCGTGTCACAACTACTTTAGCCATCGCGTGACGTTAACTTTCCCAGACGCGTAACGATTACTTTGGCTGCGTGTCACAACTACTTTAGCCATCGCGTGACGATAACTTTCCCAAACGCGTAACGATTCCCTTCGCTGCGTGCCACAACAACTTTAGCCATTGTGTGACGATAACTTTCCCAGACGCGAAATGACTACTTTGGCTGTGTGTCACAACTATTTTAGCCATTGCGTGACGATAACTTTCCCTGACGCGTAACGATTACTTTGTCTGCGTGTGCAACTACTTTAGTCATTGCGTGAAGATAACTTTCCCCTACGCGTAACGATTACTTTGGCTGCTTGTCACAACTACTTTAGCAATTGCGTGAAGATAAATATCCCCGCTGAACCACGATTACTTTGACTGCGCGTCGTGGCTGCTTTAGCCATCGCGTGACGATAACTTTCCCTGACGCGTAACGATTACTTTGGCTGCGTGTCACAACTACTTTTGCCATTGTGTGACGATAACTTTCCCCGCCGTGTCACAATTACTTTGGCTGCGTGTCACAACTACTTTAGCCATTAAGTGACGATAACTTTCCCAGACGCGTAACGATTACTTAGGCTGCAAGTCACAACTACTTTAGCCATTGCGTGACGATAAATTTCCCAGCCGTGTCACGATTACTTTAGCTGCGCGTCGTGGCTGCTTTAGCCATCGCGTGACGATAACTTTCCAAGCCGTGTCACGATTACTTTGGCTGCGTGTCACAACTACTTTAGCCATTGCGTGACGATAACTTTCCCAGACGCGTAACGATTACTTTGGCTGCGTATGCAACTAATTTAGCATTGCGTGACGATAACTTTCCCAGACGCGTAACAAATACTTTGGCTGCGTGTCCGCAACTACTTTAGCCATTGCGTGACGATAACTTTCCCAGACGCGTAACGATTACTTTGGCTGCGTATCCGCAACTACTTTAGCCATTGCGTGACGATAAATTTCCCAGCCGTGTCGCGATTACTTTAGCTGCGCGTCGTGGCTGCTTTAGCCATCGCGTGACGATAACTTTCCCCACCGTGTCACGATTACTTTGGCTGCGTGTCACAACTACTTTAGCAATTGCGTGAAGATAACTTTCCCAGGCGCGTAACGATTACTTCGGCTGCGTGTCCGCAACTACTTTAGCCATTGCGTGACGATAACTTTCCCAGACGCGTAACGATTAATTTGGCTGCGTGTCACAACTACTTTAGCCAGTGCGTGACGATAACTTTCCCCGCTTGTCACGAATACTTTGGCTGCGTGTTACAACTACTTTAGCCATTGTGTAACGATATCTTTCCCCGCCGTGTCACGATTACTTTGGCTGCGTGTCACAACTACTTTTGCCATTGCGTGACGATAACTTTCCCCACCGCGTCACGATTACTTTGGCTTCACGTCGTGGCTGCTTTATCCATCGCGTGACGATAACTTTCCCAGACGCGTATCGATTACTTTGGCTGCGTATCACAACTACTTTAGCAATTGTGTGACGATAACTTTCCCCGCCTTGTCACGATTACTTTGGCTGCGTGTCACAACTACTTTAGCCATTGCGTGACGATAAATTTCCCAGCCGTGTCACGATTACTTTAGCTGCGCGTCGTGGCTGCTTTAGCCATCGCGTGACGATAACTTTCCCCGCCGTGTCACGATTACTTTGGCTGCGTGTCACAACTACTTTAGCCATTGCGTGACGATAACTTTCCCAGACGCGTAACGATTACTTTGGCTGCGTATGCAACTACTTTAGCATTGCGTGACGATAACTTTCCCAGACGCGTAACAAATACTTTGGCTGCGTGTCCGCAACTACTTTAGCCATTGCGTGACGATAACTTTCCCAGACGCGTAACGATTACTTTGGCTGCGTATCCGCAACTACTTTAGCCATTGCGTGACGATAAATTTCCCAGCCGTGTCGCGATTACTTTAGCTGCGCGTCGTGGCTGCTTTAGCCATCGCGTGACGATAACTTTCCCCACCGTGTCACGATTACTTTGGCTGCGTGTCACAACTACTTTAGCAATTGCGTGAAGATAACTTTCCCAGGCGCGTAACGATTACTTCGGCTGCGTGTCCGCAACTACTTTAGCCATTGCGTGACGATAACTTTCCCAGACGCGTAACGATTAATTTGGCTGCGTGTCACAACTACTTTAGCCAGTGCGTGACGATAACTTTCCCCGCTTGTCACGAATACTTTGGCTGCGTGTTACAACTACTTTAGCCATTGTGTAACGATATCTTTCCCCGCCGTGTCACGATTACTTTGGCTGCGTGTCACAACTACTTTTGCCATTGCGTGACGATAACTTTCCCCACCGCGTCACGATTACTTTGGCTTCACGTCGTGGCTGCTTTATCCATCGCGTGACGATAACTTTCCCAGACGCGTATCGATTACTTTTGCTGCGTATCACAACTACTTTAGCAATTGTGTGACGATAACTTTCCCCGCCTTGTCACGATTACTTTGGCTGCGTATCACAACTACTTTAGCCATTGTGTGACGATAACTTTCCCCGCCGTTCACAATTACTTTGGCTGCGTGTCACAACTACTTTAGCCATTAAGTGACGATAACTTTCCCAGACGCGTAACGATTACTTTGGCTGCTTGTCACAACTACTTTAGCCATTGCGTGACGATAAATTTCCCAGCCGTGTCACGATTACTTTAGCTGCGCGTCGTGGCTGCTTTAGCCATCGCGTGACGATAACTTTCCCCGCCGTGTCACGATTACTTTGGCTGCGTGTCACAACTACTTTAGCCATTGCGTGACGATAACTTTCCCAGACGCGTAACGATTACTTTGGCTGCGTATGCAACTACTTTAGCATTGCGTGACGATAACTTTCCCCTACGCGTAACGATTACTTTGGCTGCTTGTCACAACTACTTTAGCAATCGCGTGACGATAAATTTCCCCGCCGTGCCACGATTACTTTGGCTGTGCGTCGTGTCTGCTTTAGCCATCACGTGACAATAACTTTCCCAGACGCGTATCGATTACTTTGGCTGCGTGTCACAACTACTTTAGCAATTGTGTGACGATAACCATCCCAGACACGTAACGATTACTTTGGCTGCTTATCACAACTACTTTAGCCATTGCGTGACGATAACTTTCCCAGACGCGTAACAAATACTTTGGCTGCGTGTCCGCAACTACTTTAGCCATTGCGTGACGATAACTTTCCCAGACGCGTAAAGATTACTTTGGCTGCGTATCCGCAACTACTTTAGCCATTGCGTGACGATAAATTTCCCAGCCGTGTCGCGATTACTTTAGCTGCGCGTCGTGGCTGCTTTAGCCATCGCGTGACGATAACTTTCCCCACCGTGTCACGATTACTTTGGCTGCGTGTCACAACTACTTTAGCAATTGCGTGAAGATAACTTTCCCAGGCGCGTAACGATTACTTCGGCTGCGTGTCCGCAACTACTTTAGCCATTGCGTGACGATAACTTTCCCAGACGCGTAACGATTAATTTGGCTGCGTGTCACAACTACTTTAGCCAGTGCGTGACGATAACTTTCCCCGCTTGTCACGAATACTTTGGCTGCGTGTTACAACTACTTTAGCCATTGTGTAACGATATCTTTCCCCGCCGTGTCACGATTACTTTGGCTGCGTGTCACAACTACTTTTGCCATTGCGTGACGATAACTTTCCCCACCGCGTCACGATTACTTTGGCTTCACGTCGTGGCTGCTTTATCCATCGCGTGACGATAACTTTCCCAGACGCGTATCGATTACTTTGGCTGCGTCTGCAACTACTTTAGCCATTGCGTGACGATAACTTTCCCCTACGCGTAACGATTACTTTGGCTGCTTGTCACAACTACTTTAGCAATCGCGCGACGGTAAATTTCCCCGCCGTGCCACGATTACTTTGGCTGTGCGTCGTGGCTGCTTTAGCCATCACGTGACGATAACTTTCCCAGACGCGTATCGATTACTTTGGCTGCGTATCACAACTACTTTAGCAATTGTGAGACGATAACTTTCCCCGCCGTGTCACGATTACTTTGGCTGCGTATCACAACTACTTTAGCTATTGTGTGACGATAAGTTTCCCCGCCGTGTCACAATTACTTTGGCTGCGTGTCACAACTACTTTAGCCATTGCGTGGCGATAACTTTCCCAGACGCGTAACGATTACTTTGGCTGCGTGTCACAACTAATTTAGCCATTCTGTGACGATAACTTTCCCCGCCTTGCCACGATTACTTTGGCTGCGTTTCACAACTAATTTAGACATTGCGTGGCGATAACTTTCCCCGCCGTGTCACGATTACTTTGGCTGCGTGTCACAACTAATTTAGCCATTGTGTGACGATAACTTTCCCCGCCGTGTCACGATTACTTTGGCTGCGTGTCACAACTAATTTATCCATTGCGTGGCAATACTTTCCCCGCCGTGCCACGATTACTTTGGCTGCGTGTTCGCAACTACTTTAGCCATTGCGTGACGATAACTTTCCCCGCCGCGTCACGATTACTTTGGCTTCACGTCGAGGCTGCTTTATCCATCGCGTGACGATAGCTTTCCCAGACCCGTAACGATTACTTTGGCTGCGTATCCGCAAATTCTTTAGCCATTGCGTGACGATAACCTTCCCAGACGCTTAACGATTACTTTGGATGCGTGTCACAACTACTTTAGCCATTGCGTGACGATAAATTTCCCAGCCGTGTCACGATTTCTTTACCTGCGCGTCGTGGCTGCTTTAGCCATCGCGTGACGATAACTTTCCCCGCGGTGTCACGATTACTTTGGCTGCGTGTCACAACTACTTTAGCCATTGCGTGATGATAACTTTCCCCGCCGCGTCACGATTACTTTGGCTTCACGTCGAGACTGCTTTATCCATCGTGTGACGATAACCTTCCCAGACGCGTAACGATTACTTTGGCTGCGTATGCAACTACTTCAGCCATTGCATGACGATAACTTTCCCCGCCGTGTCACGATTACTTTGGCTGCGTGTCACAACTACTTCAGCCATTGCGTGACGATAACTTTCTCCCCCCCCCCGTGTCACGATTACTTTGGCTGCGTATCACAACTACTTTAGCCATTGTGTGACGATAACTTTCCCCGCCGTGCCACGATTACTTTGGCTGCGTGTCACAACTACTTTACCCATTACGTGACGATAACATCCCCCGCCGTGTCACAATTACTTTTTCTGCGTGTCACAACTACATTAGCCATTGCGTGACGATAAATTTACCAGACGCGTAACGATTACTTTGGCTACGTATCACAACTACTTTCGCCATTGTGTGACGATAACTTTCCCCGCCGTGTCACGATTACTTTGGCTGCGTGTCACAACTAATTTAGCCATTGCGTGGCGATAACTTTCCCCGCCGTGTCACGATTACTTTGGCTGCCTGTCACACCTAATTTAGCCATTGCGTGGCGATAACTTTTCCCGCCGTGCCACGATTACTTTGGCTGCGTGTCACAACCAATTTAGCCATTGCGTGGCGATAACTTTCCCCGCCGTGTGACGATTACTTTGGCTGCGTGTCACAACTACTTTAGCCATTGCGTGGCGATAACTTTCCCCGCCGTGTCACGATTACTTTGGTTGCGTGTCACAACTAATTTAGCAATTGTGTGACGATAACTTTCCCCGCCGTGTCACGATTACTTTGGCTGCGTGTCCGCAACTACTTTAGCCATTGCGTGACGATAACTTTCCCCGCCGCGTCACGATTACTTTGGCTTCACGTCGTGGCTGCTTTAACCATCGCGTGACAATAACTTTCCCAGACGCGTAACGATTACTTTGGCTGCGTATGCAACTACTTTAGCCATTGCGTGACGATAACTTTCCCCGCCGTGTCACGATTACTTTGGCTACGTGTCACAACTACTTTAGCCATTGCGTGACGATAACTTTCCCCTACGCGTAACGATTACTTTGGCTGCGTGTCGCAACTACTTTAGCCATTGTGTGACGATAACTTTCCCCACCGTGTCCCGATTACTTTGGCTGCGTGTCGCAACTACTTTAGCCATTGCGTGACGATAACTTTCCTAGACTTGTAACGATTACCTTGGCTGCGCTTCGTGACTCCTTTAGCCATCGCGTAACAATAACTTTCCCCGCCGTCTCACTACTACTTCGGCTGTACATCATGATTTCTTTAGCCATCGCGTGCGGTAATTTTACCTGCCCCGTCACTGTTACTTTGGCTGCGCGTCACGATTACTTTTTCGAGTTGTAGGGACTAATTTAGACATCGTGTGACGGTAACTTTACCCGCCGCGTCACGATTACTTGACCGAGCCGTGGTGACTACTTTAGCCATTGCGTCACGATTACTTTGCCAACCACGTCACGATTGCTTTGTTACCGCGCGTCACGATTACTTTTTCGAGTTGTAGGGACTAATTTAGACATCGTGTGACGGTAACTTTGCCCTCCGCGTCACGATTAATTGACCGAGCCGTGGTGACTACTTTAGCAATGGCGTCACGATTTCTTTACCAACCACGTCACGATTACTTTGCCATCGCGTCACGATTACTTTTCCGAGTTGTAGTGACTACTTTAGTCATCGTGTGACGGTCACTTTGACCGCCTCGTCACGATTACTTTGCCACTGCATCACGATTACTTGGCCGAAGCGTAGTGACTACTGTAGCCATCGCGTCACTATTACTTTGCCACTCCTAACCTCACGGGCCTAGGACAGCCGCAATCCCC
>JBAIZL010000002.1:156796213-156803713 GCA_036971475.1 Prosapia bicincta
TTAGATAAGTTATTTTAAACGTTCTTCCAAAGTTTATTAATAAAATTTTTAATAGAATTATTAATAGAATATTAAACATTCCAGATAAATTGAATTATCTGGAAAATACCTTTAAAAAATGTAGGTATAGAAAAGATTGTACACCTATTATTACAATTTTGGTATAGTGCTGCCATCTTACACAAGACACAACAGTCAACAAAGTCGATAAAAAAGGAGATGCTGCTCTCTAGTTATTATCAAAGGAACTGTTTGAAACAACTCTCCATAACGAAGTTTTCATTAAAATTACAGTAACATATTTTATTGATTATTCAGTCTAGATTAAAATAGATGGTTTCATTTTACCCTTAGACCTTGTTTTTCTAGCTTAATGTTCTTGTTATTTTTTTCAGATTTTTTTACGTTTTATATAATCTCAGTTTATGATTAGTGTTTACAATGCTTTTTAAATAATTTTCTGGGTGTAATTATTTTGTCTTTCGTTATCAGTATAACATAACATTATTTGAAGAAGACAGGTATCAGGATATTTATTTATTTTAACCAATTGTTCAAAAATAAGTATTTTAGTAATGTCTGCAAAGTCATTATTTGCCATTTTATTGTGCTTCTGATGAATACAATTAAAAATTACCCAAAAATTGAGCACAATTTGTATTTTATTATAGAAAATGTTAATAAAAACATTTTTTATCCATGACATGAATAAATAAATGTATACAGCCATTTTAAAGAGCCTTATAAGCTTAAACTACTTTATAAAAAATTTGAAAAGTTTTATGAGTATTGCATCGAGTTTTCATTGATATTGGAAGAATGAAATCTATTTTGAAAAATAAACCAAAAGATGAACACAAAAGAGATAAAATGGGGCTATTTTTATTTCAAAACAAGCAGCTTAGAAGGGAAAGAGTTGCATTCTCAGACACACATCCGCCCTCGTTATTCCAAAAGTACAACCAAGAAAACTGGATAGGTACATTTCAAAGACAATTGTTATTATTTTACATCTTTAATTAATATTTAATGTAAGGTTGCCTCTCAAAACTTTATGGATGGAAATTAATAGTTACCCCTTTTAACTGTAGTTGCCATTAATCGGTTCTGAACTTGGTTTCTAAATAAGAACTTGAACTTTGTAAAAATTTCCTCTGAAGATGATTGCTTGGCGATTGAAAGGGTTTAGATAAAAAGTTTTATTTTTGGTCAAAAGGTTTCATTTATTTAAATTGGTTTCTAAATTTCACTTGAGTAAAGTTCACACCCACTTAAAATAAGCGTTGAATTTGTTTAATTATTTTTCACAGAAACAATTTTATTTCATTTTGCTTATAACAGTTTTATAGAAGCTTTGAGATTTACCTCCAAAGAGCTGGCACTAGTAAGCTAGTTAACTTGACACCTAGAAAATATTTTTTTAAAAAAACTTAATTATTTTCTCTGGATAATTAAGCTTTACTCTTTCTCTTCCCTTATATTCTTATTTAATGATACAAAACTTCACAAAATGTCTTGGAAATGTAGATGTAAGAGAAACGTTTTTCATAGTTAAACTTGATTAAATGCTATCTTTATTCAACAATGAGCCAAGTAAGGCTGAATGGCTTGGTAATCCTTTCAATTGAAAGTACAGTAGAAAGAAACTTTCATTTTAATAAAGCTGCAACGGGAACTGATTGAACCAAAATCTTGTAAATAAAGTATCTCTTGTATCTTGTAAATAAAATTATCTCTTACTTTATTACAGGAAATGTTACAATAAAATGTTTATTTGTAATGACATTTTATAAGATGGTTATACTATCAAAAGATCTCCAATAAGAGGTTTTCCCTGGTGTAGGGTCTGTCAGGGCCTCTTATCTGATAAATAACTTTACCTGATGTCAACCAGCGCCTTTGTGAGGTGTCTACTTAATATATGAGTTACAAAAGAGGGTGAGTGCTGTAGGTTAAACTTAGCAATCGCCTTATCCAAGTACATAGAATTACCTTACCTGTTGCTCAACCGTTGGTAACATATGTATCAAGGGAAGGGAATGAGAGAATGTCTTTCTTTATCCAATGTCCGCTCTTGGTATTTCTGCCATCCAGTATCTGACAGTCCAATATGTTTTCTTTCCATTGGCCCAGCCTTTGTGGCAGCTAACCTCTGGCGAGCTACCTCTCGAATCAGGATAATTTCCCAAGTATTCAAATAATAAGCTCTTTATATAGAGAATCAGGAGATAGTGAAATGAAGCCGTAGGGGTTGCAAAAACCTGGCGGTAAGAAACTATGGCAGGGGAAAATGCTGCAAATGATTATGTAGAATCCCAGGGACTAGGATAATCTTATGCTAAGAAAAAAGGAAGAATATCCCTATACTAAGGGATATCCTAGTCTTCAGCCAACTCGAAACTATAATGGGCATATAAAACAAATTTATTAATTCTGTTAATTAACCCTCGGGATGTGTGTTTTCATCACCTGCCACTGAACTAATAAACATTTGATTAATCAGCTCTATATACATTCTTAAATATTTTAGTTTAAAGAAAGATATGGTCAATTTGTAGCAATAGTCTTTGCTTGTCGAGTATATTCCCGTATGTACCCAGTAAGTGTTAAAAAGTTGTAAGAAGGAGTTTGTAATAAAGATAGTGAGACACATAGGAATAGTCTTATCAGCCAGGCAGTTTTGGACTACCACCAGGTCAGTGCAATGGTAAAGTACGACATACATTTTTGAGTCCATTGCAAGATCCGTTGGGAAGTGCTCGTGATCCGTGAGATCACGAGAGGCTGGTACCAATCGAGAGAGAGAGAGAGAGAGAGAGAGAGAGAGAGAGAGAGAGCTGCTAATAGGGTCATCTCTGACTCCGTTGCAAGATCCGCTGGAAGATAGTCTTGTCCTGTGATAGGACGAGAGGCGGTACTAACCTATTGAGGAAGTGTACTGCTGAAAGGGACGACTCTGAGTCAGTTCAAGATCCGCTGGGAGGTAGGCGTGACTCGTGAGTGCACATGAGGTCGGTACCAACCTAACGAGAGAGAGTGCTGCTGAAAGGGTTTTCTCTGAGTTCGTTTCAAGATTCGCTGGAAGGTTGTCGTGTAATGTGAGAGTACGAGAGGTCGGTACAAATTGTTCGAGGAATGTGCTGCTGAACTGGTCATCCCTGACTCCGTTGCAAGATCCGCAGGGAGGTAGTCGTGTCCCGTGAGAGCACGAGAGGCCGGTACCAACCGATCATGGGATGTGCTGCCGAAATGGTTCGTCTCTGAGTTTGGTGCAAGATTCGCTGGGAGGTTATCGTGACCCATGAGAAAACAAGAGGCCGGTACCAACCGAGCAATGGAGTGTACTGCTGAAAAGGTCGCTTCTAAAAAGTAACTTGAGTTCAATTGCACTATATTTAAGACTTCCATTTCAAGGATATGAAATAAAACCATATTAAAATCAACATCAATAAATATAATTCATATAATATATACATATGTTGGTACGAAGCATAACGATATTGGTAGAATGACTTTAACAATGTGCATCGCTTCTTTGTTAAGCGTTTTCATCTTGGTCCAAGTCCGAAAGGTTGTCGTTTGTGACGGGCCCCGGGAGCGAGTCGTCCAGGATTTCTGTGATGTCATCGAATCTGGAAAACAAACGATTTTGTCTTAAAAACTAGATAATAACGACGGCAATTATAACCAAAGGGCCTGAAGGGTGTCTTGAGGGAGGCTTCAACCCGGTTGTAAATAGTAATACTTGTCTAAGCCATTAGAGTAGCTCTTGGGATTTTAGGTTTTGCTGAATCCTTCAGACTGATAATGTCCAACATACTCGTTCACTCTCTATAGCGTGTTACTTATTAAGAACCAATCAAAACTTATTCCTCTAAACAGACAAGTAATAAATCAAATGCGCAGGATTTTTAAAAAAATATTTCGGTTTATTTGCTTGCCTTAAATGAGCCTTGATTGAACGATTTCAATATTACATTTCATTCAAGAATATGAGTGGATATTTCTTGGAGTCAATCGGTTTAACCGTTTAATGAGCAAGTCGTACAAAAGTACTGACAGCCCAATCAAGTAGGCGGGGAATAAAATTAAATTTCAACAAATCATGTATTGAGATGTTTTGATAAGTCAGAAACGGAATACCAGGAACTGACCTGATCAGTGTTAGACAATTTGATGCCATTTGACACATCTCACATCTATGAATGAGGATTTCTATATTGGTGAATTTTTAACTATTTTTAAGACCAGTTAGCCACACCTGATAGGTCTTGTGTTTATTACACTCGAAGAACTGTATTTGAGACCAGTTAGCCACAGATGATGAGCTGTGTGCTTACTAAACTCTGAAATTCATTATTTAGCGCCAGTTAGTAACTCCTGATAAGTCGTGTGTTTATTGAACTTGCAGAACTGTATTTGAGACCAGTTAGCCACAGATGATGAGCTGTGTTCTTACTAAACTCTGAAATTCATTATTTAGCGCCAGTTAGTAACTCCTGATAAGTCGTGTGTTTATTGAACTTGCAGAACTGTATTTGAGACCAGTTAGCCACAGATGATGAGCTGTGTGCTTACTAAACTCTGAAATTCATTATTTGGGGGCAGTTAGTAACAGCTGATAGGTCGTGTGTTTATTGAACTTGTAGAACTGTATTTGAGACCAGTTAGCCACAGATGATGAGCTGTGTGCTTACTAAACTCTGAAATTCATTATTTGGGGGCAGTTAGTAACAGCTGATAGGTCGTGTGTTTATTGAACTTGTAGAACTGTGTTTGAGGCCAGCTACCCGCAGATGATGAGCGGTGATCTTACTAAACTCGGAAATACTGTATTTGACGCCCGATAATAATCTCATTTCACGGTAAAACCCAGTTGTCAACGTACCTGTCTTCCTGGCTGGGCGTCTGGCTGAGCAGGATCCTGCCAGAGTTCCGCCTCTGGATCCGACTCCGTAGGGTCATCACTAGGTAACACAACGCCAGTATCACTAGCTGTATACCTGAAACAATTCACAACCTCATACACATTGTTTGCTTAAAAACTTCGAATTATTTCACTTATTCTAAAAACATTTTAATGCTGCAGAACCGTCTCGCACTATTACTACATTTGCTACCAACAAATCGGAATGACGTTGCCTCCATCATATGACGACAAAACTGAACACATCACGCATTGGTCGTTTTGCATTGCTGCAATAAATGGAGGTAACTTTACACATCAACCGGTTAGCTCAAGGTCTGAAACGTTTTTTTATTATTGTTGTCTAACTAAATCGACCTTTAGTACACAAAGTTCCGCGTGTGTTTGTAAGGTGAAGTTTTATATAAATGTTTTGAAGTTAATCGTTTTAAAAATGTCTATTTTTTGTTGTGTTGACGAAAGTTTTATTATTTTATCTGTTTCTATAACTTTCCACATCGTTTGGTAAAACTTGTATTGCAATTATCTTTATGAATGGACACTGAGGAATAGTTATTCTTTTTATAAAAACTATGAAGCTTAATTTATTTTTCAAGTTAAAAGTAAAACAAGTAAAACTTGTTGAATACATATTAATTATTATCTGACCCTGTATGTTTTATTTGTACAGTAGGGCCTACTTGGGATGCTAATGAATTCATGATCCAAAAAGAAAAACCTCTAAAATCGAAGCAAGGACTTGGGACTGGGCCAAGAAAGTCGATTCAAGGTTATTCAATAGCCATATATTTACAAGGCAATGCTCGCAACTAAAGAATGTTTTTGCGATATCTAATGCTATGTAATAAAATCTCTAATGTTCTACACACATATCCCTTGACAGGCTTCTTCATAGGCACTTATATGTGATTTAAATTAATATGCGTTTTCTCATAAACATGTACATTTTTCTTGGTAAAGTAGGGTTTTTATTACTTCGGAAATGTCAACCTGATTCCCAGCGGCGGACGCAGATCATGTGCATTCAGTCAGAGGAGGAGGGGTTGAAGGCCCAGGGGGGGTTTGCAGATTATGTCACTCGACATGTAACTGCGGGCAGGAATAAGGTAACAGAGCTTTTAAATTAGTGCTGGGATTTGAAATTAAAAGAGATAGATTTGATATTTCTCTTTGAAATTAAGAGGGTCAATTTCCAGTGTAGAACTTTGTTGGGAACATTGTTGATTCAATTAATGGGAGGGGGACTTGCTGATTGACCTTTTGTACACATGTGTGTAGATGTGACTTGAAAGTTAATTAAGGAAAATGTAAAAAGCTTACAATGATTCGTACGGACTAAAATGGCCTAACGCTAGTCCAAAAATTAGCTTACATTTGATTATTTATGTTTATACAAATGTAAATTAAGATTAAACTAAAACACTAGGACAGAGGAACAGAGTAGGGCTTAAAACTAACAATATTAAGAAAAATAAGGGGGGTTAGTGGCCCCGGGATTTCGCATAGGCCTAGTCTGTTTTCTTTAGCATTGGCTGCAGATAAGATGCAGAGTCAGAAAGGTTGGTATTTGATTGGTAAAACGTTTAGGTTTGTTTTAGGAAAATCATTTATTAGATCTGGGTGGTGTTATGATTGGGGAATGTTTTTATATAAACACGAGGGGACCGACTGTCACTTGGTTCTTTTTTATTTGTTTTTTTTTTTAGGAGCAATACATTTAACCTAAAATTTTAGTGATATTGCCTGGAAGGATTTCAGCCATTTCTTTGACGTCTTACACATTGGTCCCCTGACAGGAGAGACAAAAGTAACAATAGAGCGATGGAGTATAAACTTTATATGAGGATTATATGTGTTTTCATGCCGGTGCATTATTTTCAGATGTGATGGCGGGATCTCCCATCTGTGGTGCCTTTACTACCGATAACACAATTGCTACTATGTGATGGCGGGATCTCCCTATATGTGGCTCCATTAATAACAACGAAATGAAAGGTACTCTCTATCTGTGGTGTCTTTACTACTGACACTACAGTAACTACTAAGTAGTGGAAGGATCACGTTATCTGTGGTGCCTTTACTACCAACTCCACAGTAGCTACTAGGTGGTGGAGGGATCTCCTTTCTGTAGTGCCTTTACTAACGACACCACAGTAGCTACTAGGTGGTGGAGAGATATCCTTATCTGTAGTGCCTTTACTAACGACACCACAGTAGCTACTAGGTGGTGGAGGGATCTCCTTTCTGTAGTGCCTTTACTAACGACACCACAGTAGCTACTATGTGATGGCGGGATCTCCCTATCTATGGTGCCATTACTACCGACGGTAGCTACTACAGGGGTGTTGGGGGGTGAAGGATGTTGAAAATTAAGGTTTTGTTGGTGGAACACGTTTTTGTTTGCTGGATTTAAGGGTTCTCTGTTCATTAGCTATGTTTGGTTTAAAGTTAAAGTGTTTAATATAGGCATTATATGTTCAATGGCTTTTCTAATGTATTCATGGTGAGTGCCTTTAGTGTTCTGCACCGTAGTTGCTGTGTTCTAATGGTCTAATGGTCTAAGGGTCTAATGT
>JBAIZL010000002.1:156808713-156838713 GCA_036971475.1 Prosapia bicincta
GTCGTTGTGACCACACGTATAGTGATTACTTTCCAGTGGCAGAGCGAGCAGCATTTATCTATTCAGCATTGCTTTGTGAGTGTCAGACCGTTTAAGTGCGTTGTGTATGTTTTTGCACATAGTTTTGAATAAGGCGGGATAAAGGCCGATTGCAGCCGGTGAGTGTCTGCACACTAGGCTCGTCGTTGTGACCACACGTATAGTGATTACATTCCAGTGGCAGAGCGAGCAGCATTTATCTATTCAGCATTGCTTTGTGAGTGTCAGACCGTTTAAGTGCGTTGTGTATGTTTTTGCACATAGTTTTGAATAAGGCGGGATAAAGGCCGATTGCAGCCGGTGAGTGTCTAAACACTAGGCTCGTCGTTGTGACGTATAGTGATTACTTTCCAGTGGCAGAGCGAGCAGCATTTATCTATTCAGCATTGCTTTGTGAGTGTCAGACCGTTTAAGTGCGTTGTGTATGTTTTTGCACATAGTTTTGAATAAGGCGGGATAAAGGCCGATTGCAGCCGGTGAGTGTCTGCACACTAGGCTCGTCGTTGTGACGTATAGTGATTACTTTCCAGTGGCAGAGCGAGCAGCATTTATCTATTCAGCATTGCTTTGTGAGTGTCAGACCGTTTAAGTGCGTTGTGTATGTTTTTGCACATAGTTTTGAATAAGGCGGGATAACGGCCGATTGCAGCCGGTGAGTGTCTGCACACTAGGCTCGTCGTTGTGACCACACGTATAGTGATTACATTCCAGTGGCAGAGCGAGCAGCATTTATCTATTCAGCATTGCTTTGTGAGTGTCAGACCGTTTAAGTGCGTTGTGTATGTTTTTGCACATAGTTTTGAATAAGGCGGGATAAAGGCCGATTGCAGCCGGTGAGTGTCTGCACACTAGGCTCGTCGTTGTGACGTATAGTGATTACTTTCCAGTGGCAGAGCGAGCAGCATTTATCTATTCAGCATTGCTTTGTGAGTGTCAGACCGTTTAAGTGCGTTGTGTATGTTTTTGCACATAGTTTTAAATAAGGCGGGATAAAGGCCGATTGCAGCCGGAGAGTGTCTGCACACTAGGCTCGTCGTTGTGACCACACGTATAGTGATTACTTTCCAGTGGCAGAGCGAGCAGCATTTATCTATTCAGCATTGCTTTGTGAGTGTCAGACCGTTTAAGTGCATTGTGTATGTTTTTGCACATAGTTTTGAATAAGGCGGGATAAAGGCCGATTGCAGCCGGTGAGTGTCTGCACACTAGGCTCGTCGTTGTGACGTATAGTGATTACTTTCCAGTGGCAGAGCGAGCAGCATTTATCTATTCAGCATTGCTTTGTGAGTGTCAGACCGTTTAAGTGCGTTGTGTATGTTTTTGCACATAGTTTTGAATAAGGCGGGATAAAGGCCGATTGCAGCCGGTGAGTGTCTGCACACTAGGCTCGTCGTTGTGACGTATAGTGATTACTTTCCAGTGGCAGAGCGAGCAGCATTTATCTATTCAGCATTGCTTTGTGAGTGTCAGACCGTTTAAGTGCGTTGTGTATGTTTTTGCACATAGTTTTGAATAAGGCGGGATAAAGGCCGATTGCAGCCGGTGAGTGTCTGCACACTAGGCTCGTCGTTGTGACGTATAGTGATTACTTTCCAGTGGCAGAGCGAGCAGCATTTATCTATTCAGCATTGCTTTGTGAGTGTCAGACCGTTTAAGTGCGTTGTGTATGTTTTTGCACATAGTTTTGAATAAGGCGGGATAAAGGCCGATTGCAGCCGGTGAGTGTCTGCACACTAGGCTCGTCGTTGTGACGTATAGTGATTACTTTCCAGTGGCAGAGCGAGCAGCATTTATCTATTCAGCATTGCTTTGTGAGTGTCAGACCGTTTAAGTGCGTTGTGTATGTTTTTGCACATAGTTTTGAATAAGGCGGGATAAAGGCCGATTGCAGCCGGTGAGTGTCTGCACACTAGGCTCGTCGTTGTGACCACACGTATAGTGATTACTTTCCAGTGGCAGAGCGAGCAGCATTTATCTATTCAGCATTGCTTTGTGAGTGTCAGACCGTTTAAGTGCGTTGTGTATGTTTTTGCACATAGTTTTGAATAAGGCGGGATAAAGGCCGATTGCAGCCGGTGAGTGTCTGCACACTGGGCTCGTCGTTGTGACCACACGTATAGTGATTACTTTCCAGTGGCAGAACGAGCAGCATTTATCTATTCAGCATTGCTTTGTGAGTGTCAGACCGTTTAAGTGCGTTGTGTATGTTTTTGCACATAGTTTTGAATAAGGCGGGATAAAGGCCGATTGCAGCCGGTGAGTGTCTGCACACTAGGCTCGTCGTTGTGACGTATAGTGATTACTTTCCAGTGGCAGAGCGAGCAGCATTTATCTATTCAGCATTGCTTTGTGAGTGTCAGACCGTTTAAGTGCGTTGTGTATGTTTTTGCACATAGTTTTGAATAAGGCGGGATAAAGGCCGATTGCAGCCGGTGAGTGTCTGCACACTAGGCTCGTCGTTGTGACCACACGTATAGTGATTACATTCCAGTGGCAGAGCGAGCAGCATTTATCTATTCAGCATTGGTTTGTGAGTGTCAGACTGTTTAAGTGCGTTGTGTATGGTTTTGCACATAGTTTTGAATAAGGCGGGATAAAGGCTGATTGCAGCCGGTGAGTGTCTGCACACTAGGCTCGTCGTTGTGACCACACGTATAGTGATTACTTTCCAGTGGCAGAGCGAGCAGCATTTATCTATTCAGCATTGGTTTGTGAGTGTCAGACCGTTTAAGTGCGTTGTGTATGTTTTTGCACATAGTTTTGAATAAGGCGGGATAAAGGCCGATTGCAGCCGGTGAGTGTCTGCACACTAGGCTCGTCGTTGTGACGTATAGTAATTACTTTCCAGTGGCAGAGCGAGCAGCATTTATCTATTCAGCATTGCTTTGTGAGTGTCAGACCGTTTAAGTGCGTTGTGTATGTTTTTGCACATAGTTTTGAATAAGGCGGGATAAAGGCCGATTGCAGCCGGTGAGTGTCTGCACACTAGGCTCGTCGTTGTGACCACACGTATAGTGATTACATTCCAGTGGCAGAGCGAGCAGCATTTATCTATTCAGCATTGCTTTGTGAGTGTCAGACCGTTTAAGTGCGTTGTGTATGTTTTTGCACATAGTTTTGAATAAGGCGGGATAAAGGCCGATTGTTGCCGGTGAGTGTCTGCACACTAGGCTCGTCGTTGTGACCACACGTATAGTGATTACTTTCCAGTGGCAGAGCGAGCAGCATTTATCTATTCAGCATTGCTTTGTGAGTGTCAGACCGTTTAAGTGCGTTGTGTATGTTTTTGCACATAGTTTTGAATAAGGCGGGATAAAAGCCGATTGCAGCCGGTGAGTGTCTGCACACTAGGCTCGTCGTTGTGACGTATAGTGATTACTTTCCAGTGGCAGAGCGAGCAGCATTTATCTATTCAGCATTGCTTTGTGAGTGTCAGACCGTTTAAGTGCGTTGTGTATGTTTTTGCACATAGTTTTGAATAAGGCGGGATAAAGGCCGATTGCAGCCGGTGAGTGTCTGCACACTAGGCTCGTCGTTGTGACCACACGTATAGTGATTACTTTCCAGTGGCAGAGCGAGCAGCATTTATCTATTCAGCATTGCTTTGTGAGTGTCAGACCGTTTAAGTGCGTTGTGTATGTTTTTGCACATAGTTTTGAATAAGGCGGGATAAAGGCCGATTGCAGCCGGTGAGTGTCTGCACACTAGGCTCGTCGTTGTGACCACACGTATAGTGATTACTTTCCAGTGGCAGAGCGAGCAGTATTTATCTATTCAGCATTGCTTTGTGAGTGTCAGACCGTTTAAGTGCGTTGTGTATGTTTTTGCACATAGTTTTGAATAAGGCGGGATAAAGGCCGATTGCAGCCGGTGAGTGTCTGCACACTAGGCTCGTCGTTGTGACGTATAGTGATTACTTTCCAGTGGCAGAGCGAGCAGCATTTATCTATTCAGCATTGCTTTGTGAGTGTCAGACCGTTTAAGTGCGTTGTGTATGTTTTTGCACATAGTTTTGAATAAGGCGGGATAAAGGCCGATTGCAGCCGGTGAGTGTCTGCACACTAGGCTCGTCGTTGTGACCACACGTATAGTGATTACTTTCCAGTGGCAGAGCGAGCAGCATTTATCTATTCAGCATTGCTTTGTGAGTGTCAGACCGTTTAAGTGCGTTGTGTATGTTTTTGCACATAGTTTTGAATAAGGCGGGATAAAGGCCGATTGCAGCCGGTGAGTGTCTGCACACTAGGCTCGTCGTTGTGACCACACGTATAGTGATTACTTTCCAGTGGCAGAGCGAGCAGCATTTATCTATTCAGCATTGCTTTGTGAGTGTCAGACCGTTTAAGTGCGTTGTGTATGTTTTTGCACATAGTTTTGAATAAGGCGGGATAAAGGCCGATTGCAGCCGGTGGGTGTCTGCACACTGGGCTCGTCGTTGTGACCACACGTATAGTGATTACTTTCCAGTGGCAGAACGAGCAGCATTTATCTATTCAGCATTGCTTTGTGAGTGTCAGACCGTTTAAGTGCGTTGTGTATGTTTTTGCACATAGTTTTGAATAAGGCGGGATAAAGGCCGATTGCAGCCGGTGAGTGTCTGCACACTAGGCTCGTCGTTGTGACGTATAGTGATTACTTTCCAGTGGCAGAGCGAGCAGCATTTATCTATTCAGCATTGCTTTGTGAGTGTCAGACCGTTTAAGTGCGTTGTGTATGTTTTTGCACATAGTTTTGAATAAGGCGGGATAAAGGCCGATTGCAGCCGGTGAGTGTCTGCACACTAGGCTCGTCGTTGTGACGTATAGTGATTACTTTCCAGTGGCAGAGCGAGCAGCATTTATCTATTCAGCATTGCTTTGTGAGTGTCAGACCGTTTAAGTGCGTTGTGTATGTTTTTGCACATAGTTTTGAATAAGGCGGGATAAAGGCCGATTGCAGCCGGTGAGTGTCTGCACACTAGGCTCGTCGTTGTGACGTATAGTGATTACTTTCCAGTGGCAGAGCGAGCAGCATTTATCTATTCAGCATTGCTTTGTGAGTGTCAGACCGTTTAAGTGCGTTGTGTATGTTTTTGCACATAGTTTTGAATAAGGCGGGATAAAGGCCGATTGCAGCCGGTGAGTGTCTGCACACTAGGCTCGTCGTTGTGACGTATAGTGATTACTTTCCAGTGGCAGAGCGAGCAGCATTTATCTATTCAGCATTGCTTTGTGAGTGTCAGACCGTTTAAGTGCGTTGTGTATGTTTTTGCACATAGTTTTGAATAAGGCGGGATAAAGGCCGATTGCAGCCGGTGAGTGTCTGCACACTAGGCTCGTCGTTGTGACCACACGTATAGTGATTACTTTCCAGTGGCAGAGCGAGCAGCATTTATCTATTCAGCATTGCTTTGTGAGTGTCAGACCGTTTAAGTGCGTTGTGTATGTTTTTGCACATAGTTTTGAATAAGGCGGGATAAAGGCCGATTGCAGCCGGTGAGTGTCTGCACACTGGGCTCGTCGTTGTGACCACACGTATAGTGATTACTTTCCAGTGGCAGAACGAGCAGCATTTATCTATTCAGCATTGCTTTGTGAGTGTCAGACCGTTTAAGTGCGTTGTGTATGTTTTTGCACATAGTTTTGAATAAGGCGGGATAAAGGCCGATTGCAGCCGGTGAGTGTCTGCACACTAGGCTCGTCGTTGTGACGTATAGTGATTACTTTCCAGTGGCAGAGCGAGCAGCATTTATCTATTCAGCATTGCTTTGTGAGTGTCAGACCGTTTAAGTGCGTTGTGTATGTTTTTGCACATAGTTTTGAATAAGGCGGGATAAAGGCCGATTGCAGCCGGTGAGTGTCTGCACACTAGGCTCGTCGTTGTGACGTATAGTGATTACTTTCCAGTGGCAGAGCGAGCAGCATTTATCTATTCAGCATTGCTTTGTGAGTGTCAGACCGTTTAAGTGCATTGTGTATGTTTTTGCACATAGTTTTGAATAAGGCGGGATAAAGGCCGATTGCAGCCGGTGAGTGTCTGCACACTAGGCTCGTCGTTGTGACCACACGTATAGTGATTACATTCCAGTGGCAGAGCGAGCAGCATTTATCTATTCAGCATTGGTTTGTGAGTGTCAGACTGTTAAAGTGCGTTGTGTATGGTTTTGCACATAGTTTTGAATAAGGCGGGATAAAGGCTGATTGCAGCCGGTGAGTGTCTGCACACTAGGCTCGTCGTTGTGACCACACGTATAGTGATTACTTTCCAGTGGCAGAGCGAGCAGCATTTATCTATTCAGCATTGGTTTGTGAGTGTCAGACCGTTTAAGTGCGTTGTGTATGTTTTTGCACATAGTTTTGAATAAGGCGGGATAAAGGCCGATTGCAGCCGGTGAGTGTCTGCACACTAGGCTCGTCGTTGTGACGTATAGTAATTACTTTCCAGTGGCAGAGCGAGCAGCATTTATCTATTCAGCATTGCTTTGTGAGTGTCAGACCGTTTAAGTGCGTTGTGTATGTTTTTGCACATAGTTTTGAATAAGGCGGGATAAAGGCCGATTTCAGCCGGTGAGTGTCTGCACACTAGGCTCGTCGTTGTGACCACACGTATAGTGATTACATTCCAGTGGCAGAGCGAGCAGCATTTATCTATTCAGCATTGCTTTGTGAGTGTCAGACCGTTTAAGTGCGTTGTGTATGTTTTTGCACATAGTTTTGAATAAGGCGGGATAAAGGCCGATTGTTGCCGGTGAGTGTCTGCACACTAGGCTCGTCGTTGTGACCACACGTATAGTGATTACTTTCCAGTGGCAGAGCGAGCAGCATTTATCTATTCAGCATTGCTTTGTGAGTGTCAGACCGTTTAAGTGCGTTGTGTATGTTTTTGCACATAGTTTTGAATAAGGCGGGATAAAAGCCGATTGCAGCCGGTGAGTGTCTGCACACTAGGCTCGTCGTTGTGACGTATAGTGATTACTTTCCAGTGGCAGAGCGAGCAGCATTTATCTATTCAGCATTGCTTTGTGAGTGTCAGACCGTTTAAGTGCGTTGTGTATGTTTTTGCACATAGTTTTGAATAAGGCGGGATAAAGGCCGATTGCAGCCGGTGAGTGTCTGCACACTAGGCTCGTCGTTGTGACCACACGTATAGTGATTACTTTCCAGTGGCAGAGCGAGCAGCATTTATCTATTCAGCATTGCTTTGTGAGTGTCAGACCGTTTAAGTGCGTTGTGTATGTTTTTGCACATAGTTTTGAATAAGGCGGGATAAAGGCCGATTGCAGCCGGTGAGTGTCTGCACACTAGGCTCGTCGTTGTGACCACACGTATAGTGATTACTTTCCAGTGGCAGAGCGAGCAGTATTTATCTATTCAGCATTGCTTTGTGAGTGTCAGACCGTTTAAGTGCGTTGTGTATGTTTTTGCACATAGTTTTGAATAAGGCGGGATAAAGGCCGATTGCAGCCGGTGAGTGTCTGCACACTAGGCTCGTCGTTGTGACGTATAGTGATTACTTTCCAGTGGCAGAGCGAGCAGCATTTATCTATTCAGCATTGCTTTGTGAGTGTCAGACCGTTTAAGTGCGTTGTGTATGTTTTTGCACATAGTTTTGAATAAGGCGGGATATAGGCCGATTGCAGCCGGTGAGTGTCTGCATACTAGGCTCGTCGTTGTGACCACACGTATAGTGATTACTTTCCAGTGGCAGAGCGAGCAGCATTTATCTATTCAGCATTGCTTTGTGAGTGTCAGACCGTTTAAGTGCGTTGTGTATGTTTTTGCACATAGTTTTGAATAAGGCGGGATAAAGGCCGATTGCAGCCGGTGAGTGTCTGCACACTAGGCTCGTCGTTGTGACGTATAGTGATTACTTTCCAGTGGCAGAGCGAGCAGCATTTATCTATTCAGCATTGCTTTGTGAGTGTCAGACCGTTTAAGTGCGTTGTGTATGTTTTTGCACATAGTTTTGAATAAGGCGGGATAAAGGCCGATTGCAGCCGGTGAGTGTCTGCACACTAGGCTCACCGTTGTGACGTATAGTGATTACTTTCCAGTGGCAGAGCGAGCAGCATTTATCTATTCAGCATTGCTTTGTGAGTGTCAGACCGTTTAAGTGCGTTGTGTATGTTTTTGCACATAGTTTTGAATAAGGCGGGATAAAGGCCGATTGCAGCCGGTGAGTGTCTGCACACTAGGCTCGTCGTTGTGACCACACGTATAGTGATTACTTTCCAGTGGCAGAGCGAGCAGCATTTATCTATTCAGCATTGCTTTGTGAGTGTCAGACCGTTTAAGTGCGTTGTGTATGTTTTTGCACATAGTTTTGAATAAGGCGGGATAAAGGCCGATTGCAGCCGGTGAGTGTCTGCACACTAGGCTCGTCGTTGTGACCACACGTATAGTGATTACTTTCCAGTGGCAGAGCGAGCAGCATTTATCTATTCAGCATTGCTTTGTGAGTGTCAGACCGTTTAAGTGCGTTGTGTATGTTTTTGCACATAGTTTTGAATAAGGCGGGATAAAGGCCGATTGCAGCCGGTGAGTGTCTGCACACTAGGCTCGTCGTTGTGACGTATAGTGGTTACTTTCCAGTGGCAGAGCGAGCAGCATTTATCTATTCAGCATTGCTTTGTGAGTGTCAGACCGTTTAAGTGCGTTGTGTATGTTTTTGCACATAGTGTTGAATAAGGCGGGTTAAAGGCCGATTGCAGCCGGTGAGTGTCTGCACACTAGGCTCGTCGTTGTGACGTATAGTGATTACTTTCCAGTGGCAGAGCGAGCAGCATTTATCTATTCAGCATTGCTTTGTGAGTGTCAGACCGTTTAAGTGCGTTGTGTATGTTTTTGCACATAGTTTTGAATAAGGCGGGATAAAGGCCGATTGCAGCCGGTGAGTGTCTGCACACTAGGCTCGTCGTTGTGACGTATAGTGATTACTTTCCAGTGGCAGAGCGAGCAGCATTTATCTATTCAGCATTGCTTTGTGAGTGTCAGACCGTTTAAGTGCGTTGTGTATGTTTTTGCACATAGTTTTGAATAAGGCGGGATAAAGGCCGATTGCAGCCGGTGAGTGTCTGCACACTAGGCTCGTCGTTGTGACCACACGTATAGTGATTACTTTCCAGTGGCAGAACGAGCAGCATTTATCTAT
Source organism: Prosapia bicincta (assembly GCA_036971475.1). Taxonomy (NCBI): domain Eukaryota; kingdom Metazoa; phylum Arthropoda; class Insecta; order Hemiptera; family Cercopidae; genus Prosapia; species Prosapia bicincta. The sequence goes on from JBAIZL010000002.1 coordinate 156,817,882, forward strand.
TCAGCATTGCTTTGTGAGTGTCAGACCGTTTAAGTGCGTTGTGTATGTTTTTGCACATAGTTTTGAATAAGGAGGGATAAAGGCCGATTGCAGCCGGTGAGTGTCTGCACACTAGGCTCGTCGTTGTGACGTATAGTGATTACTTTCCAGTGGCAGAGCGAGCAGCATTTATCTATTCAGCATTGCTTTGTGAGTGTCAGACCGTTTAAGTGCGTTGTGTATGTTTTTGCACATAGTTTTGAATAAGGCGGGATAAAGGCCGTTTGCAGCCGGTGAGTGTCTGCACACTAGGCTCGTCGTTGTGACGTATAGTGATTACTTTCCAGTGGCAGAGCGAGCAGCATTTATCTATTCAGCATTGCTTTGTGAGTGTCAGACCGTTTACGTGCGTTGTGTATGTTTTTGCACATAGTTTTGAATAAGGCGGGATAAAGGCCGATTGCAGCCGGTGAGTGTCTGCACACTAGGCTCGTCGTTGTGACGTATAGTGATTACTTTCCAGTGGCAGAGCGAGCAGTATTTATCTATTCAGCATTGCTTTGTGAGTGTCAGACCGTTTAAGTGCGTTGTGTATGTTTTTGCACATAGTTTTGAATAAGGCGGGATAAAGGCCGATTGCAGCCGGTGAGTGTCTGCACACTAGGCTCGTCGTTGTGACGTATAGTGATTACTTTCCAGTGGCAGAGCGAGCAGCATTTATCTATTCAGCATTGCTTTGTGAGTGTCAGACCGTTTAAGTGCGTTGTGTATGTTTTTGCACATAGTTTTGAATAAGGCGGGATAAAGGCCGATTGCAGCCGGTGAGTGTCTGCATACTAGGCTCGTCGTTGTGACCACACGTATAGTGATTACTTTCCAGTGGCAGAGCGAGCAGCATTTATCTATTCAGCATTGCTTTGTGAGTGTCAGACCGTTTAAGTGCGTTGTGTATGTTTTTGCACATAGTTTTGAATAAGGCGGGATAAAGGCCGATTGCAGCCGGTGAGTGTCTGCACACTAGGCTCGTCGTTGTGACGTATAGTGATTACTTTCCAGTGGCAGAGCGAGCAGCATTTATCTATTCAGCATTGCTTTGTGAGTGTCAGACCGTTTAAGTGCGTTGTGTATGTTTTTGCACATAGTTTTGAATAAGGCGGGATAAAGGCCGATTGCAGCCGGTGAGTGTCTGCACACTAGGCTCACCGTTGTGACGTATAGTGATTACTTTCCAGTGGCAGAGCGAGCAGCATTTATCTATTCAGCATTGCTTTGTGAGTGTCAGACCGTTTAAGTGCGTTGTGTATGTTTTTGCACATAGTTTTGAATAAGGCGGGATAAAGGCCGATTGCAGCCGGTGAGTGTCTGCACACTAGGCTCGTCGTTGTGACCACACGTATAGTGATTACTTTCCAGTGGCAGAGCGAGCAGCATTTATCTATTCAGCATTGCTTTGTGAGTGTCAGACCGTTTAAGTGCGTTGTGTATGTTTTTGCACATAGTTTTGAATAAGGCGGGATAAAGGCCGATTGCAGCCGGTGAGTGTCTGCACACTAGGCTCGTCGTTGTGACCACACGTATAGTGATTACTTTCCAGTGGCAGAGCGAGCAGCATTTATCTATTCAGCATTGCTTTGTGAGTGTCAGACCGTTTAAGTGCGTTGTGTATGTTTTTGCACATAGTTTTGAATAAGGCGGGATAAAGGCCGATTGCAGCCGGTGAGTGTCTGCACACTAGGCTCGTCGTTGTGACGTATAGTGGTTACTTTCCAGTGGCAGAGCGAGCAGCATTTATCTATTCAGCATTGCTTTGTGAGTGTCAGACCGTTTAAGTGCGTTGTGTATGTTTTTGCACATAGTGTTGAATAAGGCGGGTTAAAGGCCGATTGCAGCCGGTGAGTGTCTGCACACTAGGCTCGTCGTTGTGACGTATAGTGATTACTTTCCAGTGGCAGAGCGAGCAGCATTTATCTATTCAGCATTGCTTTGTGAGTGTCAGACCGTTTAAGTGCGTTGTGTATGTTTTTGCACATAGTTTTGAATAAGGCGGGATAAAGGCCGATTGCAGCCGGTGAGTGTCTGCACACTAGGCTCGTCGTTGTGACGTATAGTGATTACTTTCCAGTGGCAGAGCGAGCAGCATTTATCTATTCAGCATTGCTTTGTGAGTGTCAGACCGTTTAAGTGCGTTGTGTATGTTTTTGCACATAGTTTTGAATAAGGCGGGATAAAGGCCGATTGCAGCCGGTGAGTGTCTGCACACTAGGCTCGTCGTTGTGACCACACGTATAGTGATTACTTTCCAGTGGCAGAACGAGCAGCATTTATCTATTCAGCATTGCTTTGTGAGTGTCAGACCGTTTAAGTGCGTTGTGTATGTTTTTGCACATAGTTTTGAATAAGGAGGGATAAAGGCCGATTGCAGCCGGTGAGTGTCTGCACACTAGGCTCGTCGTTGTGACGTATAGTGATTACTTTCCAGTGGCAGAGCGAGCAGCATTTATCTATTCAGCATTGCTTTGTGAGTGTCAGACCGTTTAAGTGCGTTGTGTATGTTTTTGCACATAGTTTTGAATAAGGCGGGATAAAGGCCGTTTGCAGCCGGTGAGTGTCTGCACACTAGGCTCGTCGTTGTGACGTATAGTGATTACTTTCCAGTGGCAGAGCGAGCAGCATTTATCTATTCAGCATTGCTTTGTGAGTGTCAGACCGTTTACGTGCGTTGTGTATGTTTTTGCACATAGTTTTGAATAAGGCGGGATAAAGGCCGATTGCAGCCGGTGAGTGTCTGCACACTAGGCTCGTCGTTGTGACGTATAGTGATTACTTTCCAGTGGCAGAGCGAGCAGCATTTATCTATTCAGCATTGGTTTGTGAGTGTCAGACCGTTTAAGTGCGTTGTGTATGTTTTTGCATATAGTTTTGAATAAGGCGGGATAAAGGCCGATTGCAGCCGGTGAGTGTCTGCACACTAGGCTCTTCGTTGTGACGTATAGTGATTACTTTCCAGTGGCAGAGCGAGCATCATTTATCTATTCAGCTTTGCTTTGTGAGTGTCAGACCGTTTAAGTGCGTTGTGTATGTTTTTGCACATAGTTTTGAATAAGGCGGGATAAAGGCCGATTGCAGCCGGTGAGTGTCTAAACACTAGGCTCGTCGTTGTGACGTATAGTGATTACTTTCCAGTGGCAGAGCGAGCAGCATTTATCTATTCAGCATTGCTTTGTGAGTGTCAGACCGTTTAAGTGCGTTGTGTATGTTTTTGCACATAGTTTTGAATAAGGCGGGATAAAGGCCGATTGCAGCCGGTGAGTGTCTGCACACTAGGCTCGTCGTTGTGACGTATAGTGATTACTTTCCAGTGGCAGAGCGAGCAGCATTTATCTATTCAGCATTGCTTTGTGAGTGTCAGACCGTTTAAGTGCGTTGTGTATGTTTTTGCACATAGTTTTGAATAAGGCGGGATAACGGCCGATTGCAGCCGGTGAGTGTCTGCACACTAGGCTCGTCGTTGTGACCACACGTATAGTGATTACATTCCAGTGGCAGAGCGAGCAGCATTTATCTATTCAGCATTGCTTTGTGAGTGTCAGACCGTTTAAGTGCGTTGTGTATGTTTTTGCACATAGTTTTGAATAAGGCGGGATAAAGGCCGATTGCAGCCGGTGAGTGTCTGCACACTAGGCTCGTCGTTGTGACGTATAGTGATTACTTTCCAGTGGCAGAGCGAGCAGCATTTATCTATTCAGCATTGCTTTGTGAGTGTCAGACCGTTTAAGTGCGTTGTGTATGTTTTTGCACATAGTTTTGAATAAGGCGGGATAAAGGCCGATTGCAGCCGGTGAGTGTCTGCACACTAGGCTCGTCGTTGTGACGTATAATGATTACTTTCCAGTGGCAGAGCGAGCAGCATTTATCTATTCAGCATTGCTTTGTGAGTGTCAGACCGTTTAAGTGCGTTGTGTATGTTTTTGCACATAGTTTTAAATAAGGCGGGATAAAGGCCGATTGCAGCCGGAGAGTGTCTGCACACTAGGCTCGTCGTTGTGACCACACGTATAGTGATTACTTTCCAGTGGCAGAGCGAGCAGCATTTATCTATTCAGCATTGCTTTGTGAGTGTCAGACCGTTTAAGTGCATTGTGTATGTTTTTGCACATAGTTTTGAATAAGGCGGGATAAAGGCCGATTGCAGCCGGTGAGTGTCTGCACACTAGGCTCGTCGTTGTGACGTATAGTGATTACTTTCCAGTGGCAGAGCGAGCAGCATTTATCTATTCAGCATTGCTTTGTGAGTGTCAGACCGTTTAAGTGCGTTGTGTATGTTTTTGCACATAGTTTTGAATAAGGCGGGATAAAGGCCGATTGCAGCCGGTGAGTGTCTGCACACTAGGCTCGTCGTTGTGACGTATAGTGATTACTTTCCAGTGGCAGAGCGAGCAGCATTTATCTATTCAGCATTGCTTTGTGAGTGTCAGACCGTTTAAGTGCGTTGTGTATGTTTTTGCACATAGTTTTGAATAAGGCGGGATAAAGGCCGATTGCAGCCGGTGAGTGTCTGCACACTAGGCTCGTCGTTGTGACGTATAGTGATTACTTTCCAGTGGCAGAGCGAGCAGCATTTATCTATTCAGCATTGCTTTGTGAGTGTCAGACCGTTTAAGTGCGTTGTGTATGTTTTTGCACATAGTTTTGAATAAGGCGGGATAAAGGCCGATTGCAGCCGGTGAGTGTCTGCACACTAGGCTCGTCGTTGTGACGTATAGTGATTACTTTCCAGTGGCAGAGCGAGCAGCATTTATCTATTCAGCATTGCTTTGTGAGTGTCAGACCGTTTAAGTGCGTTGTGTATGTTTTTGCACATAGTTTTGAATAAGGCGGGATAAAGGCCGATTGCAGCCGGTGAGTGTCTGCACACTAGGCTCGTCGTTGTGACCACACGTATAGTGATTACTTTCCAGTGGCAGAGCGAGCAGCATTTATCTATTCAGCATTGCTTTGTGAGTGTCAGACCGTTTAAGTGCGTTGTGTATGTTTTTGCACATAGTTTTGAATAAGGCGGGATAAAGGCCGATTGCAGCCGGTGAGTGTCTGCACACTGGGCTCGTCGTTGTGACCACACGTATAGTGATTACTTTCCAGTGGCAGAACGAGCAGCATTTATCTATTCAGCATTGCTTTGTGAGTGTCAGACCGTTTAAGTGCGTTGTGTATGTTTTTGCACATAGTTTTGAATAAGGCGGGATAAAGGCCGATTGCAGCCGGTGAGTGTCTGCACACTAGGCTCGTCGTTGTGACGTATAGTGATTACTTTCCAGTGGCAGAGCGAGCAGCATTTATCTATTCAGCATTGCTTTGTGAGTGTCAGACCGTTTAAGTGCGTTGTGTATGTTTTTGCACATAGTTTTGAATAAGGCGGGATAAAGGCCGATTGCAGCCGGTGAGTGTCTGCACACTAGGCTCGTCGTTGTGACCACACGTATAGTGATTACATTCCAGTGGCAGAGCGAGCAGCATTTATCTATTCAGCATTGGTTTGTGAGTGTCAGACTGTTTAAGTGCGTTGTGTATGGTTTTGCACATAGTTTTGAATAAGGCGGGATAAAGGCTGATTGCAGCCGGTGAGTGTCTGCACACTAGGCTCGTCGTTGTGACCACACGTATAGTGATTACTTTCCAGTGGCAGAGCGAGCAGCATTTATCTATTCAGCATTGGTTTGTGAGTGTCAGACCGTTTAAGTGCGTTGTGTATGTTTTTGCACATAGTTTTGAATAAGGCGGGATAAAGGCCGATTGCAGCCGGTGAGTGTCTGCACACTAGGCTCGTCGTTGTGACGTATAGTAATTACTTTCCAGTGGCAGAGCGAGCAGCATTTATCTATTCAGCATTGCTTTGTGAGTGTCAGACCGTTTAAGTGCGTTGTGTATGTTTTTGCACATAGTTTTGAATAAGGCGGGATAAAGGCCGATTGCAGCCGGTGAGTGTCTGCACACTAGGCTCGTCGTTGTGACCACACGTATAGTGATTACATTCCAGTGGCAGAGCGAGCAGCATTTATCTATTCAGCATTGCTTTGTGAGTGTCAGACCGTTTAAGTGCGTTGTGTATGTTTTTGCACATAGTTTTGAATAAGGCGGGATAAAGGCCGATTGTTGCCGGTGAGTGTCTGCACACTAGGCTCGTCGTTGTGACCACACGTATAGTGATTACTTTCCAGTGGCAGAGCGAGCAGCATTTATCTATTCAGCATTGCTTTGTGAGTGTCAGACCGTTTAAGTGCGTTGTGTATGTTTTTGCACATAGTTTTGAATAAGGCGGGATAAAAGCCGATTGCAGCCGGTGAGTGTCTGCACACTAGGCTCGTCGTTGTGACGTATAGTGATTACTTTCCAGTGGCAGAGCGAGCAGCATTTATCTATTCAGCATTGCTTTGTGAGTGTCAGACCGTTTAAGTGCGTTGTGTATGTTTTTGCACATAGTTTTGAATAAGGCGGGATAAAGGCCGATTGCAGCCGGTGAGTGTCTGCACACTAGGCTCGTCGTTGTGACCACACGTATAGTGATTACTTTCCAGTGGCAGAGCGAGCAGCATTTATCTATTCAGCATTGCTTTGTGAGTGTCAGACCGTTTAAGTGCGTTGTGTATGTTTTTGCACATAGTTTTGAATAAGGCGGGATAAAGGCCGATTGCAGCCGGTGAGTGTCTGCACACTAGGCTCGTCGTTGTGACCACACGTATAGTGATTACTTTCCAGTGGCAGAGCGAGCAGTATTTATCTATTCAGCATTGCTTTGTGAGTGTCAGACCGTTTAAGTGCGTTGTGTATGTTTTTGCACATAGTTTTGAATAAGGCGGGATAAAGGCCGATTGCAGCCGGTGAGTGTCTGCACACTAGGCTCGTCGTTGTGACGTATAGTGATTACTTTCCAGTGGCAGAGCGAGCAGCATTTATCTATTCAGCATTGCTTTGTGAGTGTCAGACCGTTTAAGTGCGTTGTGTATGTTTTTGCACATAGTTTTGAATAAGGCGGGATAAAGGCCGATTGCAGCCGGTGAGTGTCTGCACACTAGGCTCGTCGTTGTGACCACACGTATAGTGATTACTTTCCAGTGGCAGAGCGAGCAGCATTTATCTATTCAGCATTGCTTTGTGAGTGTCAGACCGTTTAAGTGCGTTGTGTATGTTTTTGCACATAGTTTTGAATAAGGCGGGATAAAGGCCGATTGCAGCCGGTGAGTGTCTGCACACTAGGCTCGTCGTTGTGACCACACGTATAGTGATTACTTTCCAGTGGCAGAGCGAGCAGCATTTATCTATTCAGCATTGCTTTGTGAGTGTCAGACCGTTTAAGTGCGTTGTGTATGTTTTTGCACATAGTTTTGAATAAGGCGGGATAAAGGCCGATTGCAGCCGGTGGGTGTCTGCACACTGGGCTCGTCGTTGTGACCACACGTATAGTGATTACTTTCCAGTGGCAGAACGAGCAGCATTTATCTATTCAGCATTGCTTTGTGAGTGTCAGACCGTTTAAGTGCGTTGTGTATGTTTTTGCACATAGTTTTGAATAAGGCGGGATAAAGGCCGATTGCAGCCGGTGAGTGTCTGCACACTAGGCTCGTCGTTGTGACGTATAGTGATTACTTTCCAGTGGCAGAGCGAGCAGCATTTATCTATTCAGCATTGCTTTGTGAGTGTCAGACCGTTTAAGTGCGTTGTGTATGTTTTTGCACATAGTTTTGAATAAGGCGGGATAAAGGCCGATTGCAGCCGGTGAGTGTCTGCACACTAGGCTCGTCGTTGTGACGTATAGTGATTACTTTCCAGTGGCAGAGCGAGCAGCATTTATCTATTCAGCATTGCTTTGTGAGTGTCAGACCGTTTAAGTGCGTTGTGTATGTTTTTGCACATAGTTTTGAATAAGGCGGGATAAAGGCCGATTGCAGCCGGTGAGTGTCTGCACACTAGGCTCGTCGTTGTGACGTATAGTGATTACTTTCCAGTGGCAGAGCGAGCAGCATTTATCTATTCAGCATTGCTTTGTGAGTGTCAGACCGTTTAAGTGCGTTGTGTATGTTTTTGCACATAGTTTTGAATAAGGCGGGATAAAGGCCGATTGCAGCCGGTGAGTGTCTGCACACTAGGCTCGTCGTTGTGACGTATAGTGATTACTTTCCAGTGGCAGAGCGAGCAGCATTTATCTATTCAGCATTGCTTTGTGAGTGTCAGACCGTTTAAGTGCGTTGTGTATGTTTTTGCACATAGTTTTGAATAAGGCGGGATAAAGGCCGATTGCAGCCGGTGAGTGTCTGCACACTAGGCTCGTCGTTGTGACCACACGTATAGTGATTACTTTCCAGTGGCAGAGCGAGCAGCATTTATCTATTCAGCATTGCTTTGTGAGTGTCAGACCGTTTAAGTGCGTTGTGTATGTTTTTGCACATAGTTTTGAATAAGGCGGGATAAAGGCCGATTGCAGCCGGTGAGTGTCTGCACACTGGGCTCGTCGTTGTGACCACACGTATAGTGATTACTTTCCAGTGGCAGAACGAGCAGCATTTATCTATTCAGCATTGCTTTGTGAGTGTCAGACCGTTTAAGTGCGTTGTGTATGTTTTTGCACATAGTTTTGAATAAGGCGGGATAAAGGCCGATTGCAGCCGGTGAGTGTCTGCACACTAGGCTCGTCGTTGTGACGTATAGTGATTACTTTCCAGTGGCAGAGCGAGCAGCATTTATCTATTCAGCATTGCTTTGTGAGTGTCAGACCGTTTAAGTGCGTTGTGTATGTTTTTGCACATAGTTTTGAATAAGGCGGGATAAAGGCCGATTGCAGCCGGTGAGTGTCTGCACACTAGGCTCGTCGTTGTGACGTATAGTGATTACTTTCCAGTGGCAGAGCGAGCAGCATTTATCTATTCAGCATTGCTTTGTGAGTGTCAGACCGTTTAAGTGCATTGTGTATGTTTTTGCACATAGTTTTGAATAAGGCGGGATAAAGGCCGATTGCAGCCGGTGAGTGTCTGCACACTAGGCTCGTCGTTGTGACCACACGTATAGTGATTACATTCCAGTGGCAGAGCGAGCAGCATTTATCTATTCAGCATTGGTTTGTGAGTGTCAGACTGTTAAAGTGCGTTGTGTATGGTTTTGCACATAGTTTTGAATAAGGCGGGATAAAGGCTGATTGCAGCCGGTGAGTGTCTGCACACTAGGCTCGTCGTTGTGACCACACGTATAGTGATTACTTTCCAGTGGCAGAGCGAGCAGCATTTATCTATTCAGCATTGGTTTGTGAGTGTCAGACCGTTTAAGTGCGTTGTGTATGTTTTTGCACATAGTTTTGAATAAGGCGGGATAAAGGCCGATTGCAGCCGGTGAGTGTCTGCACACTAGGCTCGTCGTTGTGACGTATAGTAATTACTTTCCAGTGGCAGAGCGAGCAGCATTTATCTATTCAGCATTGCTTTGTGAGTGTCAGACCGTTTAAGTGCGTTGTGTATGTTTTTGCACATAGTTTTGAATAAGGCGGGATAAAGGCCGATTGCAGCCGGTGAGTGTCTGCACACTAGGCTCGTCGTTGTGACCACACGTATAGTGATTACATTCCAGTGGCAGAGCGAGCAGCATTTATCTATTCAGCATTGCTTTGTGAGTGTCAGACCGTTTAAGTGCGTTGTGTATGTTTTTGCACATAGTTTTGAATAAGGCGGGATAAAGGCCGATTGTTGCCGGTGAGTGTCTGCACACTAGGCTCGTCGTTGTGACCACACGTATAGTGATTACTTTCCAGTGGCAGAGCGAGCAGCATTTATCTATTCAGCATTGCTTTGTGAGTGTCAGACCGTTTAAGTGCGTTGTGTATGTTTTTGCACATAGTTTTGAATAAGGCGGGATAAAAGCCGATTGCAGCCGGTGAGTGTCTGCACACTAGGCTCGTCGTTGTGACGTATAGTGATTACTTTCCAGTGGCAGAGCGAGCAGCATTTATCTATTCAGCATTGCTTTGTGAGTGTCAGACCGTTTAAGTGCGTTGTGTATGTTTTTGCACATAGTTTTGAATAAGGCGGGATAAAGGCCGATTGCAGCCGGTGAGTGTCTGCACACTAGGCTCGTCGTTGTGACCACACGTATAGTGATTACTTTCCAGTGGCAGAGCGAGCAGCATTTATCTATTCAGCATTGCTTTGTGAGTGTCAGACCGTTTAAGTGCGTTGTGTATGTTTTTGCACATAGTTTTGAATAAGGCGGGATAAAGGCCGATTGCAGCCGGTGAGTGTCTGCACACTAGGCTCGTCGTTGTGACCACACGTATAGTGATTACTTTCCAGTGGCAGAGCGAGCAGTATTTATCTATTCAGCATTGCTTTGTGAGTGTCAGACCGTTTAAGTGCGTTGTGTATGTTTTTGCACATAGTTTTGAATAAGGCGGGATAAAGGCCGATTGCAGCCGGTGAGTGTCTGCACACTAGGCTCGTCGTTGTGACGTATAGTGATTACTTTCCAGTGGCAGAGCGAGCAGCATTTATCTATTCAGCATTGCTTTGTGAGTGTCAGACCGTTTAAGTGCGTTGTGTATGTTTTTGCACATAGTTTTGAATAAGGCGGGATAAAGGCCGATTGCAGCCGGTGAGTGTCTGCATACTAGGCTCGTCGTTGTGACCACACGTATAGTGATTACTTTCCAGTGGCAGAGCGAGCAGCATTTATCTATTCAGCATTGCTTTGTGAGTGTCAGACCGTTTAAGTGCGTTGTGTATGTTTTTGCACATAGTTTTGAATAAGGCGGGATAAAGGCCGATTGCAGCCGGTGAGTGTCTGCACACTAGGCTCGTCGTTGTGACGTATAGTGATTACTTTCCAGTGGCAGAGCGAGCAGCATTTATCTATTCAGCATTGCTTTGTGAGTGTCAGACCGTTTAAGTGCGTTGTGTATGTTTTTGCACATAGTTTTGAATAAGGCGGGATAAAGGCCGATTGCAGCCGGTGAGTGTCTGCACACTAGGCTCACCGTTGTGACGTATAGTGATTACTTTCCAGTGGCAGAGCGAGCAGCATTTATCTATTCAGCATTGCTTTGTGAGTGTCAGACCGTTTAAGTGCGTTGTGTATGTTTTTGCACATAGTTTTGAATAAGGCGGGATAAAGGCCGATTGCAGCCGGTGAGTGTCTGCACACTAGGCTCGTCGTTGTGACCACACGTATAGTGATTACTTTCCAGTGGCAGAGCGAGCAGCATTTATCTATTCAGCATTGCTTTGTGAGTGTCAGACCGTTTAAGTGCGTTGTGTATGTTTTTGCACATAGTTTTGAATAAGGCGGGATAAAGGCCGATTGCAGCCGGTGAGTGTCTGCACACTAGGCTCGTCGTTGTGACCACACGTATAGTGATTACTTTCCAGTGGCAGAGCGAGCAGCATTTATCTATTCAGCATTGCTTTGTGAGTGTCAGACCGTTTAAGTGCGTTGTGTATGTTTTTGCACATAGTTTTGAATAAGGCGGGATAAAGGCCGATTGCAGCCGGTGAGTGTCTGCACACTAGGCTCGTCGTTGTGACGTATAGTGGTTACTTTCCAGTGGCAGAGCGAGCAGCATTTATCTATTCAGCATTGCTTTGTGAGTGTCAGACCGTTTAAGTGCGTTGTGTATGTTTTTGCACATAGTGTTGAATAAGGCGGGTTAAAGGCCGATTGCAGCCGGTGAGTGTCTGCACACTAGGCTCGTCGTTGTGACGTATAGTGATTACTTTCCAGTGGCAGAGCGAGCAGCATTTATCTATTCAGCATTGCTTTGTGAGTGTCAGACCGTTTAAGTGCGTTGTGTATGTTTTTGCACATAGTTTTGAATAAGGCGGGATAAAGGCCGATTGCAGCCGGTGAGTGTCTGCACACTAGGCTCGTCGTTGTGACGTATAGTGATTACTTTCCAGTGGCAGAGCGAGCAGCATTTATCTATTCAGCATTGCTTTGTGAGTGTCAGACCGTTTAAGTGCGTTGTGTATGTTTTTGCACATAGTTTTGAATAAGGCGGGATAAAGGCCGATTGCAGCCGGTGAGTGTCTGCACACTAGGCTCGTCGTTGTGACCACACGTATAGTGATTACTTTCCAGTGGCAGAACGAGCAGCATTTATCTATTCAGCATTGCTTTGTGAGTGTCAGACCGTTTAAGTGCGTTGTGTATGTTTTTGCACATAGTTTTGAATAAGGAGGGATAAAGGCCGATTGCAGCCGGTGAGTGTCTGCACACTAGGCTCGTCGTTGTGACGTATAGTGATTACTTTCCAGTGGCAGAGCGAGCAGCATTTATCTATTCAGCATTGCTTTGTGAGTGTCAGACCGTTTAAGTGCGTTGTGTATGTTTTTGCACATAGTTTTGAATAAGGCGGGATAAAGGCCGTTTGCAGCCGGTGAGTGTCTGCACACTAGGCTCGTCGTTGTGACGTATAGTGATTACTTTCCAGTGGCAGAGCGAGCAGCATTTATCTATTCAGCATTGCTTTGTGAGTGTCAGACCGTTTACGTGCGTTGTGTATGTTTTTGCACATAGTTTTGAATAAGGCGGGATAAAGGCCGATTGCAGCCGGTGAGTGTCTGCACACTAGGCTCGTCGTTGTGACGTATAGTGATTACTTTCCAGTGGCAGAGCGAGCAGCATTTATCTATTCAGCATTGGTTTGTGAGTGTCAGACCGTTTAAGTGCGTTGTGTATGTTTTTGCATATAGTTTTGAATAAGGCGGGATAAAGGCCGATTGCAGCCGGTGAGTGTCTGCACACTAGGCTCTTCGTTGTGACGTATAGTGATTACTTTCCAGTGGCAGAGCGAGCATCATTTATCTATTCAGCTTTGCTTTGTGAGTGTCAGACCGTTTAAGTGCGTTGTGTATGTTTTTGCACATAGTTTTGAATAAGGCAGGATAAAGGCCGATTGCAGCCGGTGAGTGTCTGCACACTAGGCTCGTCGTTGTGACGTATAGTGATTACTTTCCAGTGGCAGAGCGAGCAGCATTTATCTATTCAGCATTGCTTTGTGAGTGTCAGACCGTTTAAGTGCGTTGTGTATATTTTTGCACATAGTTTTGAATAAGGCGGGATAAAGGCCGATTGCAGCCGGTGAGTGTCTGCACACTAGGCTCGTCGTTGTGACGTATAGTGATTACTTTCCAGTGGCAGAGCGAGCAGCATTTATCTATTCAGCATTGCTTTGTGAGTGTCAGACCGTTTAAGTGCGTTGTGTATGTTTTTGCACATAGTTTTGAATAAGGCGGGATAAAGGCCGATTGCAGCCGGTGAGTGTCTGCACACTAGGCTCGTCGTTGTGACGTATAGTGATTACTTTCCAGTGGCAGAGCGAGCAGCATTTATCTATTCAGCATTGGTTTGTGAGTGTCAGACCGTTTAAGTGCGTTGTGTATGTTTTTGCACATAGTTTTGAATAAGGCGGGATAAAGGCCGATTGCAGCCGGTGAGTGTCTGCACACTAGGCTCATAGTTGTGACGTATAGTGATTACTTTCCAGTGGCAGAGCGGGCAGCATTTATCTATTCAGCATTGCTTTGTGAGTGTCAGACCGTTTAAGTGCGTTGTGTATGTTTTTGCACATAGTTTTGAATAAGGCGGGATAAAGGCCGATTGCAGCCGGTGAGTGTCTGCACACTAGGCTCGTCGTTGTGACGTATAGTGATTACTTTCCAGTGGCAGAGCGAGCAGCATTTATCTATTCAGCATTGCTTTGTGAGTGTCAGACCGTTTAAGTGCGTTGTGTATGTTTTTGCACATAGTTTTGAATAAGGCGGGATAAAGGCCGATTGCAGCCGGTGAGTGTCTGCACACTAGGCTCGTCGTTGTGACGTATAGTGATTACTTTCCAGTGGCAGAGCGAGCAGCATTTATCTATTCAGCATTGCTTTGTGAGTGTCAGACCGTTTAAGTGCGTTGTGTATGTTTTTGCACATAGTTTTGAATAAGGCGGGATAAAGGCCGATTGCAGCCGGTGAGTGTCTGCACACTAGGCTCTTCGTTGTGACGTATAGTGATTACTTTCCAGTGGCAGAGCGAGCAGCATTTATCTATTCAGCATTGCTTTGTGAGTGTCAGACCGTTTAAGTGCGTTGTGTATGTTTTTGCACATAGTTTTGAATAAGGCGGGATAAAGGCCGATTGCAGCCGGTGAGTGTCTGCACACTAGGCTCGTCGTTGTGACGTATAGTGATTACTTTCCAGTGGCAGAGCGAGCAGCATTTATCTATTCAGCATTGCTTTGTGAGTGTCAGACCGTTTAAATGCGTTGTGTATGTTTTTGCACATAGTTTTGAATAAGGCGGGATAAAGGCCGATTGCAGCCGGTGAGTGTCTGCACACTAGGCTCGTCGTTGTGACGTATAGTGATTACTTTCCAGTGGCAGAGCGAGCAGCATTTATCTATTCAGCATTGCTTTGTGAGTGTCAGACCGTTTAAGTGCGTTGTGTATGTTTTTGCACATAGTTTTGAATAAGGCGGGATAAAGGCCGATTGCAGCCGGTGAGTGTCTGCACACTAGGCTCGTCGTTGTGACGTATAGTGATTACTTTCCAGTGGCAGAGCGAGCAGCATTTATCTATTCAGCATTGCTTTGTGAGTGTCAGACCGTTTAAGTGCGTTGTGTATGTTTTTGCACATAGTTTTGAATAAGGCGGGATAAAGGCCGATTGCAGCCGGTGAGTGTCTGCACACTAGGCTCGTCGTTGTGACCACACGTATAGTGATTACTTTCCAGTGGCAGAGCGAGCAGCATTTATCTATTCAGCATTGCTTTGTGAGTGTCAGACCGTTTAAGTGCGTTGTGTATGTTTTTGCACATAGTTTTGAATAAGGCGGGATAAAGGCCGATTGCAGCCGGTGAGTGTCTGCACACTGGGCTCGTCGTTGTGACCACACGTATAGTGATTACTTTCCAGTGGCAGAACGAGCAGCATTTATCTATTCAGCATTGCTTTGTGAGTGTCAGACCGTTTAAGTGCGTTGTGTATGTTTTTGCACATAGTTTTGAATAAGGCGGGATAAAGGCCGATTGCAGCCGGTGAGTGTCTGCACACTAGGCTCGTCGTTGTGACGTATAGTGATTACTTTCCAGTGGCAGAGCGAGCAGCATTTATCTATTCAGCATTGCTTTGTGAGTGTCAGACCGTTTAAGTGCGTTGTGTATGTTTTTGCACATAGTTTTGAATAAGGCGGGATAAAGGCCGATTGCAGCCGGTGAGTGTCTGCACACTAGGCTCGTCGTTGTGACGTATAGTGATTACTTTCCAGTGGCAGAGCGAGCAGCATTTATCTATTCAGCATTGCTTTGTGAGTGTCAGACCGTTTAAGTGCATTGTGTATGTTTTTGCACATAGTTTTGAATAAGGCGGGATAAAGGCCGATTGCAGCCGGTGAGTGTCTGCACACTAGGCTCGTCGTTGTGACCACACGTATAGTGATTACATTCCAGTGGCAGAGCGAGCAGCATTTATCTATTCAGCATTGGTTTGTGAGTGTCAGACTGTTAAAGTGCGTTGTGTATGGTTTTGCACATAGTTTTGAATAAGGCGGGATAAAGGCTGATTGCAGCCGGTGAGTGTCTGCACACTAGGCTCGTCGTTGTGACCACACGTATAGTGATTACTTTCCAGTGGCAGAGCGAGCAGCATTTATCTATTCAGCATTGGTTTGTGAGTGTCAGACCGTTTAAGTGCGTTGTGTATGTTTTTGCACATAGTTTTGAATAAGGCGGGATAAAGGCCGATTGCAGCCGGTGAGTGTCTGCACACTAGGCTCGTCGTTGTGACGTATAGTAATTACTTTCCAGTGGCAGAGCGAGCAGCATTTATCTATTCAGCATTGCTTTGTGAGTGTCAGACCGTTTAAGTGCGTTGTGTATGTTTTTGCACATAGTTTTGAATAAGGCGGGATAAAGGCCGATTGCAGCCGGTGAGTGTCTGCACACTAGGCTCGTCGTTGTGACCACACGTATAGTGATTACATTCCAGTGGCAGAGCGAGCAGCATTTATCTATTCAGCATTGCTTTGTGAGTGTCAGACCGTTTAAGTGCGTTGTGTATGTTTTTGCACATAGTTTTGAATAAGGCGGGATAAAGGCCGATTGTTGCCGGTGAGTGTCTGCACACTAGGCTCGTCGTTGTGACCACACGTATAGTGATTACTTTCCAGTGGCAGAGCGAGCAGCATTTATCTATTCAGCATTGCTTTGTGAGTGTCAGACCGTTTAAGTGCGTTGTGTATGTTTTTGCACATAGTTTTGAATAAGGCGGGATAAAAGCCGATTGCAGCCGGTGAGTGTCTGCACACTAGGCTCGTCGTTGTGACGTATAGTGATTACTTTCCAGTGGCAGAGCGAGCAGCATTTATCTATTCAGCATTGCTTTGTGAGTGTCAGACCGTTTAAGTGCGTTGTGTATGTTTTTGCACATAGTTTTGAATAAGGCGGGATAAAGGCCGATTGCAGCCGGTGAGTGTCTGCACACTAGGCTCGTCGTTGTGACCACACGTATAGTGATTACTTTCCAGTGGCAGAGCGAGCAGCATTTATCTATTCAGCATTGCTTTGTGAGTGTCAGACCGTTTAAGTGCGTTGTGTATGTTTTTGCACATAGTTTTGAATAAGGCGGGATAAAGGCCGATTGCAGCCGGTGAGTGTCTGCACACTAGGCTCGTCGTTGTGACCACACGTATAGTGATTACTTTCCAGTGGCAGAGCGAGCAGTATTTATCTATTCAGCATTGCTTTGTGAGTGTCAGACCGTTTAAGTGCGTTGTGTATGTTTTTGCACATAGTTTTGAATAAGGCGGGATAAAGGCCGATTGCAGCCGGTGAGTGTCTGCACACTAGGCTCGTCGTTGTGACGTATAGTGATTACTTTCCAGTGGCAGAGCGAGCAGCATTTATCTATTCAGCATTGCTTTGTGAGTGTCAGACCGTTTAAGTGCGTTGTGTATGTTTTTGCACATAGTTTTGAATAAGGCGGGATAAAGGCCGATTGCAGCCGGTGAGTGTCTGCATACTAGGCTCGTCGTTGTGACCACACGTATAGTGATTACTTTCCAGTGGCAGAGCGAGCAGCATTTATCTATTCAGCATTGCTTTGTGAGTGTCAGACCGTTTAAGTGCGTTGTGTATGTTTTTGCACATAGTTTTGAATAAGGCGGGATAAAGGCCGATTGCAGCCGGTGAGTGTCTGCACACTAGGCTCGTCGTTGTGACGTATAGTGATTACTTTCCAGTGGCAGAGCGAGCAGCATTTATCTATTCAGCATTGCTTTGTGAGTGTCAGACCGTTTAAGTGCGTTGTGTATGTTTTTGCACATAGTTTTGAATAAGGCGGGATAAAGGCCGATTGCAGCCGGTGAGTGTCTGCACACTAGGCTCACCGTTGTGACGTATAGTGATTACTTTCCAGTGGCAGAGCGAGCAGCATTTATCTATTCAGCATTGCTTTGTGAGTGTCAGACCGTTTAAGTGCGTTGTGTATGTTTTTGCACATAGTTTTGAATAAGGCGGGATAAAGGCCGATTGCAGCCGGTGAGTGTCTGCACACTAGGCTCGTCGTTGTGACCACACGTATAGTGATTACTTTCCAGTGGCAGAGCGAGCAGCATTTATCTATTCAGCATTGCTTTGTGAGTGTCAGACCGTTTAAGTGCGTTGTGTATGTTTTTGCACATAGTTTTGAATAAGGCGGGATAAAGGCCGATTGCAGCCGGTGAGTGTCTGCACACTAGGCTCGTCGTTGTGACCACACGTATAGTGATTACTTTCCAGTGGCAGAGCGAGCAGCATTTATCTATTCAGCATTGCTTTGTGAGTGTCAGACCGTTTAAGTGCGTTGTGTATGTTTTTGCACATAGTTTTGAATAAGGCGGGATAAAGGCCGATTGCAGCCGGTGAGTGTCTGCACACTAGGCTCGTCGTTGTGACGTATAGTGGTTACTTTCCAGTGGCAGAGCGAGCAGCATTTATCTATTCAGCATTGCTTTGTGAGTGTCAGACCGTTTAAGTGCGTTGTGTATGTTTTTGCACATAGTGTTGAATAAGGCGGGTTAAAGGCCGATTGCAGCCGGTGAGTGTCTGCACACTAGGCTCGTCGTTGTGACGTATAGTGATTACTTTCCAGTGGCAGAGCGAGCAGCATTTATCTATTCAGCATTGCTTTGTGAGTGTCAGACCGTTTAAGTGCGTTGTGTATGTTTTTGCACATAGTTTTGAATAAGGCGGGATAAAGGCCGATTGCAGCCGGTGAGTGTCTGCACACTAGGCTCGTCGTTGTGACGTATAGTGATTACTTTCCAGTGGCAGAGCGAGCAGCATTTATCTATTCAGCATTGCTTTGTGAGTGTCAGACCGTTTAAGTGCGTTGTGTATGTTTTTGCACATAGTTTTGAATAAGGCGGGATAAAGGCCGATTGCAGCCGGTGAGTGTCTGCACACTAGGCTCGTCGTTGTGACCACACGTATAGTGATTACTTTCCAGTGGCAGAACGAGCAGCATTTATCTATTCAGCATTGCTTTGTGAGTGTCAGACCGTTTAAGTGCGTTGTGTATGTTTTTGCACATAGTTTTGAATAAGGAGGGATAAAGGCCGATTGCAGCCGGTGAGTGTCTGCACACTAGGCTCGTCGTTGTGACGTATAGTGATTACTTTCCAGTGGCAGAGCGAGCAGCATTTATCTATTCAGCATTGCTTTGTGAGTGTCAGACCGTTTAAGTGCGTTGTGTATGTTTTTGCACATAGTTTTGAATAAGGCGGGATAAAGGCCGTTTGCAGCCGGTGAGTGTCTGCACACTAGGCTCGTCGTTGTGACGTATAGTGATTACTTTCCAGTGGCAGAGCGAGCAGCATTTATCTATTCAGCATTGCTTTGTGAGTGTCAGACCGTTTACGTGCGTTGTGTATGTTTTTGCACATAGTTTTGAATAAGGCGGGATAAAGGCCGATTGCAGCCGGTGAGTGTCTGCACACTAGGCTCGTCGTTGTGACGTATAGTGATTACTTTCCAGTGGCAGAGCGAGCAGCATTTATCTATTCAGCATTGGTTTGTGAGTGTCAGACCGTTTAAGTGCGTTGTGTATGTTTTTGCATATAGTTTTGAATAAGGCGGGATAAAGGCCGATTGCAGCCGGTGAGTGTCTGCACACTAGGCTCTTCGTTGTGACGTATAGTGATTACTTTCCAGTGGCAGAGCGAGCATCATTTATCTATTCAGCTTTGCTTTGTGAGTGTCAGACCGTTTAAGTGCGTTGTGTATGTTTTTGCACATAGTTTTGAATAAGGCAGGATAAAGGCCGATTGCAGCCGGTGAGTGTCTGCACACTAGGCTCGTCGTTGTGACGTATAGTGATTACTTTCCAGTGGCAGAGCGAGCAGCATTTATCTATTCAGCATTGCTTTGTGAGTGTCAGACCGTTTAAGTGCGTTGTGTATATTTTTGCACATAGTTTTGAATAAGGCGGGATAAAGGCCGATTGCAGCCGGTGAGTGTCTGCACACTAGGCTCGTCGTTGTGACGTATAGTGATTACTTTCCAGTGGCAGAGCGAGCAGCATTTATCTATTCAGCATTGCTTTGTGAGTGTCAGACCGTTTAAGTGCGTTGTGTATGTTTTTGCACATAGTTTTGAATAAGGCGGGATAAAGGCCGATTGCAGCCGGTGAGTGTCTGCACACTAGGCTCGTCGTTGTGACGTATAGTGATTACTTTCCAGTGGCAGAGCGAGCAGCATTTATCTATTCAGCATTGGTTTGTGAGTGTCAGACCGTTTAAGTGCGTTGTGTATGTTTTTGCACATAGTTTTGAATAAGGCGGGATAAAGGCCGATTGCAGCCGGTGAGTGTCTGCACACTAGGCTCATAGTTGTGACGTATAGTGATTACTTTCCAGTGGCAGAGCGGGCAGCATTTATCTATTCAGCATTGCTTTGTGAGTGTCAGACCGTTTAAGTGCGTTGTGTATGTTTTTGCACATAGTTTTGAATAAGGCGGGATAAAGGCCGATTGCAGCCGGTGAGTGTCTGCACACTAGGCTCGTCGTTGTGACGTATAGTGATTACTTTCCAGTGGCAGAGCGAGCAGCATTTATCTATTCAGCATTGCTTTGTGAGTGTCAGACCGTTTAAGTGCGTTGTGTATGTTTTTGCACATAGTTTTGAATAAGGCGGGATAAAGGCCGATTGCAGCCGGTGAGTGTCTGCACACTAGGCTCGTCGTTGTGACGTATAGTGATTACTTTCCAGTGGCAGAGCGAGCAGCATTTATCTATTCAGCATTGCTTTGTGAGTGTCAGACCGTTTAAGTGCGTTGTGTATGTTTTTGCACATAGTTTTGAATAAGGCGGGATAAAGGCCGATTGCAGCCGGTGAGTGTCTGCACACTAGGCTCTTCGTTGTGACGTATAGTGATTACTTTCCAGTGGCAGAGCGAGCAGCATTTATCTATTCAGCATTGCTTTGTGAGTGTCAGACCGTTTAAGTGCGTTGTGTATGTTTTTGCACATAGTTTTGAATAAGGCGGGATAAAGGCCGATTGCAGCCGGTGAGTGTCTGCACACTAGGCTCGTCGTTGTGACGTATAGTGATTACTTTCCAGTGGCAGAGCGAGCAGCATTTATCTATTCAGCATTGCTTTGTGAGTGTCAGACCGTTTAAATGCGTTGTGTATGTTTTTGCACATAGTTTTGAATAAGGCGGGATAAAGGCCGATTGCAGCCGGTGAGTGTCTGCACACTAGGCTCGTCGTTGTGACGTATAGTGATTACTTTCCAGTGGCAGAGCGAGCAGCATTTATCTATTCAGCATTGCTTTGTGAGTGTCAGACCGTTTAAGT